>APFE031634821.1:235050-245252 GCA_000404065.3 Pinus taeda
TTTGGAGTATAAGAGGTGGAATATCTGGGTCATATTGTATCTCATGAAGGTGTTAAGGTAGACCCTAACAAAATTAAATCCATTAAGGAATGGAAAATCCCCACATCCATAAAGCATCTACGATGATTTCTCGAGTTGTGT
Source organism: Pinus taeda (assembly GCA_000404065.3). Lineage (NCBI taxonomy): Eukaryota > Viridiplantae > Streptophyta > Pinopsida > Pinales > Pinaceae > Pinus > Pinus taeda. Next base: position 235,192 of record APFE031634821.1, read on the forward strand.
TGTACTACGACACAACCCCCCCATTTATGAATAACAATAACTAAGGATAGAGATATAAATATGGACCCTTTTTAAATTTGGCTTAGGATAATAATACCGAACTCTGAGAAAATACCTAGAAAAAAAACCTTGCAAAATGACCTAAGGATGAAATACTCAACGCAAATTGCAAATCACACTTTTCCATGTGATTGTCATAAAACAACTTTAAAGAATTGCGATGAGCGATTAAATCTCCCGTTGCGATATCTTAATCAGCAACACATTCTCATTTCGAAAATCACACTTGGAAAACTTCGCAAGTAATTCAGATGTTCCCTTATGATGTCCATTAGCGATTTGCAAAATGCGATATTCCGCTATTCACAATCACATTTCACTTTATATATCTAGTAACGCTATATTGCATCCATTTAAAGATCGCTACGTGCAATTAAGAATGGTAAAGCATGTGAAATAATTACGTTTTAATATCAAAACGAACAATTAACAGGTTAATAAATATTTAGCGGCCCGAGGAAAGATGATGATTTTCCAAGTTATGGGTAGTTAACATTGAGTATCTCATTAAACCTTTCTCACGATCCAAAGTCATTTCAGAGAAGCTTTCAGTCTTAATTGCCTGATACCATCTACGTTGATATATCTTGTCCATTTCAGGAAAACTACAAAATAGATGTCACTAAGGAAGGTGATGTAGAAACAGAGCAAGCATAGCATTGTTGAATCCAAGTTGATAGATACAGCTCCTATTTTCTTTGATACAGTCTGTGACACTGCCGGAGGTGCAACAACTTGGGAGGTCATATACAATAGGCTTGAGGATGAATGTCCTAAAATCATTGTTATGAGAGCAAAAACTGGCTCAACAAGGCCTTCGAGGCTTGAATTTAGGGATGTTTCCCATTCCTTCCTTCATAGGATAGGAGCAAGGGATAAAATCCTCCCATACACAAATATGATTAGGTGGGTGATCAAAAATCTCACCATTGAAGATAGGCAATTCAGGAATTCAAGAATGGAAGTCATAAGGTCATTATGAGCAGAGGACCTGAAGAAAATGTACCACATACCTGACCCTCAAGATATCTATGACAAGACATTCGTGGCAAACTCCACAAAGAAGAATCCAAACACCTTCAAGTTGATTCAAGATTAGAGAGTATTGGACAAAAAGTTCAAATATGACAAATCGGGTATGTATGCTATAGCCTCTTTGGAAAACCCTTACAACTATGTAGCAGCCATGTTATGTAGATTAAATGGGTTACCCAACAATGATAAGTTTTCCATAGAATGGATCCCTCTGATTGGTGCCTGCATTAATTCCCACATCATGAATTGGGCCTCCATCCTATCTGATAACCTAACCACCATCATTACTGAATATCGATAGAAGGGAATCTCATCTCGATTATATACCCCACTTCTATAAAATATTTCATGTTGTTATTCTACCACTGCATCAAATAATTTTCAATAATAAAGCCCATAGGTTTTCCCAAGAAGCTGCAATAGACCTGTTAGCTGTTGGCAAATATTTTATTGAAGAATGGCTCACCAACATTAGGGTTTTTGGTAACATAGCTAATCCACATGTCCTTCCTTTATATGTTTCTGATAAATTATTAGCAAGAGATATTGCCTTCTAGACCATGGGAAAAGGCCTAACTAAAGTTCTCAAAGACAACAAGAAGTTATTATGGCCCTCTTTTCCTGTCAAGTGCGGTTCTTTTTCTTTAGAAAATTTTGTCCATGTTATTAAGGAGTCAGCAAACATGGAAGCCCTTAGGCTTCATACATTGCCAAAAAGGAAATTTGATCCAGACAAGGTGGCATAGAACATCACTACTGTAGTAAATCTCAAGCCATACAACCATGGTGATAACAATTTTGAAGATTTGTTGCAGTCAGCCAAATCCTTCAAATGGGCTAAGGTGAACCTGATTCCTGAAGGTTTTGATTGGTTTTTGGAATTTAGAAATGAGAGGCTCAAAGTAATCCCAATGAACTTGTTGAAAGTTGAAGATAAGCCCACACCCAGTGTGACTGTTAATAGTGAATGACCTATTTCTCATGTAGAATCTTAGGTAAATACTAAGAAAATACTAGATACAAGGAAGGCCTGAGACATAGATAATACAACTAAGTCCAACAGGATGTTAGCTGATAAACACATTATGAGCACCCCATCTAAAGAAATTAGTCCAGAGGTCAAAGGCAGTAGTTTGGAGTAGGAGTGGGATCAGTTTAATCAGAAACTGCAAGAAACTCCCAAAATGACAAATTCCCAAGAAACAGTGGAGTGTAAAACTCCTCTACATGTTTAGGAGGATACAAAGCCAAAGTCTATGGATGAAAAGTCCAAGCCTATGGATGAGTAGGCAACAACATCCTAGTGGAGTGAGATTATCCCTACTCTGCTCACATCAGAGATAGTCTTGAAGGTGATTGAAATTACGCCACTTGATGTGTTCTACAGCCCACTCCACAAGGTTGTGGTAAGAAGGAAAAGGAAAAGGAAAAGGGTAGAAACACCAGAGCTCCCACCTGGAAACAAGCCAATGGATATAGCTTGGATGGACATCCTTTCAACCCAGCTGAGAACTTGACTAGATTGTCACAGTTCACAAGAGCATATGCAACAACCACCATGGACAAAGCTATTGAAGTCTCTACTTTGTTAAGGGAAAAGGAGGAGAGGATTGCACAGCTCGAGCAATAGCTTGAAGCAAAGAAGGAAAGTGTGAAGAGACAACCAGTTGAGCAACTTGCCCAATTGTAGCAGAGCATGGAGGTTCTAAAAATAAGCCATGAAGATGATATATTAGCTAAAAACATGCAACTCCAGGAATTAAAGCAAGTCATGGAAAGATATAAGGATGTCCCTACTATTGAGGAATTCATTAAAGAGGCGCTGGAGCTGAGTTCCCTCCCGATGAAACAACAAGAACACTTCTGATGAAATAGTAAGAACACTTCATGCCTAAGTACAATCCCAACGATGCTCTCCTGGCCGAAAAACATCATAATAACTTTATGTTAGCCATGAATCTTAGTGGAGTTGCACATGAAGATTTTCTAATGAGATTGTCCCCTTATACCTTCTAAGGATCTACTGGATCTTGGTATTTTTCCCTTCCGATAGGTTCAATAAGGAACTGGGATACTTTTCAAGAAGTATTTCTTACAAAATTTGGTGATGAAAGGACCATAGAATCCTTGATCAGTGATATTTCTAACTTAAAAGCTAATTCAGATGAAAATATCGAAGACTTCAACTCCAGATTTAACAAGTTGTTAAATAAAATCCCAACTGCCTCAAAACCTGTAGTAGATGTACAAATAGAATGGTACATATCATCTCTTTCTTCTAATATTGAAATCTTTGTAGATAGAGCCAATAAGACTACCCTTGTAGAAAAAATGAAAGAAGCCATGCCTGTAGAAAGAAGGATTATAGCTTTGGAAAAGAGATCACAAATAGATGAGAGGAAGTCAAAGAAAGTAACATTTAAAGATGATTCTAAAAAGAAATCTTCAAAGGACCCTTTCGATCTGGAAGGCCTTCAGAAAGTGTTAAAAACAATGTCTAATGAAATGGTCGAAATCAAGAAGCAAGTCATAGAATCCTCTATCCCCAAGAAACCTTTTCACTCTTTTAAAATAAATCCTCCTTCTCCGTCTCAACCCCCGAACACCATTTCAAATGTTGAGTCTAATCAAGAAGAAGAAGAAGAAGACTCGCTAGCCGAAGAGGAAGCCAAAATAGGAGAAGAAGTTGAATTAAATGGAATGTGGGATCTCATTCTCCCAAATGAAGAAGAGACACAAGCTATGGTAGTAACTACTAGAAGTAAAAACTCTCCTGACATGTCTATCACAAATTAGAAACAAAAAATGCTACTCTTGTAAAGGAGAAAATAGTAACTAAGAAATCTAAGACTAGTCAAAAAGATCATATTCATCCAAATCCCCAAAATACTTCCAAAACATTGGTAATCTCAAATATAGTGGAATACAACATAGTCAAAGACATGAAAAAGACTAGAGCAAACATCTCATTGCATGAACTCACTAAACTCAAACAATAATAGAAAATTTTATTAAGAGAATTAAAAGTAGTTCTTGTATCTCCTATGCCATCTGCTGTAGTTACTCAAGCTGCCTACGATATGGGAAAGCCTCCATCATCTTCCAACAAAGTAGATCCTCCAGATTTAGTTCTAATTGGTGATAGGTCTATTTCTCATATTCCTCCATTTCTTCTCACTTATGAAATTTTCAACAGAAATGTCCATAACTGCCTGATTGATTCAGGAGCCTCTTCAAATATTATGCCAAGGGCTGTGTGCACAAAATTGAACATTACACCTCAAAAATATCTAGTACACATAGTACAATTGGACAGGAAGAAAGTAGATGTACTTGGAGAAATAACATCAGTCTCAATTAGGCTTTCCTCTATTCCAAAAGTTTCCCAAATAATTGATATTTAGTGTCTGATATCCCTAAATTTTATGGTTTAATCCTAAGTAGGGATTGGTCTAAAAAGTTGCATGGTTACTTCGCAACTGATTGGTCTCACATGTGGTTGCCACATAATGGTAAACCAAGCCAAATTAGGGTAGACCGAGAAAAGTTCATGAAATATACAGCCACTGACCTTGAGGGAAGAAATGAACTTGTTGCCTTCACCAATAACATCATTGGAAATTACTCGGCTGAGTCATTTTTGGGATCCATTAATGCTTAGAGGTATCCCTTTCTAGATAATGCCGTAGTGTCTCAAATAGAAATTTTTTCACTAACAGATGCTTCTAATTGTGTAAATTTAGTAGATAAATTTCAAATAATTATTTGTTCTAGACTCTCTATTTTGGCGGTTCCAAATCTAAAGATGGAGCAGGTGCAAGATGCATTTTGATCAATCCACAAGGAGAGAAAACCATGATAACCTGTAGACCTAAATTTTAGTGCACTAATAATAGCGCTGAATATGAAGCATTGATCCAAGGACTATATAAAGCCATTTCTCTTAATGTCAAATATCTCCAAGTCTATGGCAAATCTGAAATAATTGTGAAGCAGGTAAGAAATACAATTCATTGTGTCTCTGGGCACCTTAAACACTATCAATCATTAGCCCATAACCTAACTTCTCATTTCTCTGCTTTAACATTTCTTCAGTTCCAAGGCTGCAAAACACAAGTGCTAACTTACTTGCTAATGTAGCATCCAAGCTTATACCATCAGAAGACTTCAGTCTAGACAGATTCTAAATAGAGTTAATATTTAGGCCATCTATTCTCAAATATGTAGCAAATTGGAGAGTATTCAATAACGATGCGGATATAGTTAATCTCCTTACATCTGAAGGGTCCTATGAGGAACAAATCATAGATGAACAAGAGCATGATATGCAAATGAAAAATGATCAGAATCAAAACCCAATCCCGAAGTTTGTAGTTAAGATGGAAGATATTTATGATCTAAAGGATAGATTTAAGAAAGTTACTAACTCCAAAACTCAAAGTTCTACTTTGATATTTGAAGTAGTAAACTTAGGGTCAATCGAAAAACCTCAAAATCTCAACCTAGGTCTTGGCCTATCATCAAAAGAATGAAGATCATTTATTAGATTGTTGAAAACATACAAAAGTGTATTTGCTTGGGATTACGCAAATATAAAAACCTATGATACCTCTTTAATTCAACATACCGTACATATGACTTTGAAAAAAAAGTCAGTCCAACAAAAGCTTCGCAAAATTCACCCAGACCTTGAGAGTCAAATCAAATCTGAATTGAACAAGCTTTTGAAGGCCAAAATAATCGTCTCTGTTAGACACTCTAAGTGGGTATCGAATATGGTGCCTGTAAGGAAAAATAATGGTGATATTAGGATTTGAATTGAATTTAGGAACTTGAATAAAGCTTATCAAAAGGATAACTTTCCTTTGCCTACCATGGAACAGATATTGCAATCAATTGCAGGTTCCAAATTGATGTCTTTTCTAGATGGATTCTCAAGATATAATCAAATTATTGTGCATCCAGATGACAGATTAAAAACAACATTCAAGACCAAGTGGGGAACATACGCCTATTAGAAGATGCCTTTTGGACTCATTAATGCAGGTGCTACCATTCAACGTGCTATGGATATTGATTTTAAAGGTTTGATTAATAAATCAGTTTTTATTTACTTAGATGATATCATAGTCTTTTCTAAGGATAGGAAAAACCATTTGAGTGGCCTGAAGAACATTTTTGAAAGATGCAAGAAATATGGCATTTCCTTAAATCCAAAAAAATCTTATTTTGCTTTACCAGAAGGCAAACTCCTTGGATTTATAGTGTCCAAGAAAGGGATTTACATTGATCCTGATAGAATCCAAGAGATTGAAAAAATCCCTCTCCGACATAAAAAAAAGGCAATGAAATCGTTCCTAGGACAAATTAATTTTGTAAAAAGATTTGTCCCAAATATTTCACAGATCATCCTACCCCTTCAAACAATGATACGAAAAAATGCAGTTTTCAAATGGGGCAAACATGAAAGTGAATCATTTGAGTTGATTAAAAAAGCCATTATTAATTCTCCTTTGCTAAAAACTCCTGACTTTATCAAACCTTTTGTATAACGATGAAAATATTGAGGCACCCATCTCTTTTTTTAGTTCTAACATGCAAGGTGCCAAGTTAAATTATTTAGTTGTCGAAAAACAAGCATTGGCTATCTTTAAAACTTTGGTACATTTCAGACCTTTTCTTCTTAAAGCCCATACAAAGATATTAGTACCCTACCCTATAGTAAGACAATTACTAATCCAAAGAGTAGGGGATAAAAGAGACAATTGGGTTATTGCACTTCATGAATATGATGTATAAATCTGGCTAGCTAAACTTGTCAGGGGCCAAGGTTTCTGCAGGATGCTAACATGAGCTTCCCAGTTACCACCTGAAGAAGATCAAGGTAATGAAGTACAAATATCAGAGGTAATCCTCAATGATACACAATCACAATATGTTGATTTCAAATTTCATTGGAAAAATGGATATGCTCCTATTCATCTTAATTATAAAATGAAACGTTCCTTAAGGTTGAAATCAAATCAGTATGAACTAGTCAATGATGTATTGTTTAGAAAAAAATATGATTCAGTATTGCTAAGATGTTTGGAGAAACCTTAAGCTGAAAAGGTCATGCAGGAATTACATGATGGACCAACTGGAGGGCATTTCAGAGGAAATACCACAGCTCACAAAATCCTACATGCGGGATATTATTGGTCAATGGTATTTAATGATGTACATGAATATGAAAGAAAGTGTAGAACTTGTCAAATCACAGCTAGAAGAGAAAGGAAGCCATCATACCCTTTGCAGCTAGTAAACATCTGTTGAAGCCCTGAAAATTGGGTCGACAACAAGGGGGATACCCACCCGGTCCGGACCTTGGTTGGCAGATCCTTATCCGTTTGGTATAGCGGGTCTGACTGGGGATGACGGGACCAGTTTCCCAACCTTGGGTGTGTGTGTGTGTGTGTGTAGAGTTTGGACTATGCTGATCTAAGGGGAATTTAAAGCAAATCTAATTTAGACTCTTTAAACTAACTCTATGCTATTGTAGTCTAGTAAGAAACAACACATCTAATCTACACTAACCCGGGGTGTATATCTTCTATTATGTGATCTAAAAAGATTTCGAACAATCACTGGTAATAAAGATCATTCAGCTACCATAAGAATAGAAATCATAAAAGATAAACTATTTTGCATAAGAAGTTAGGAAAAACAATTTATGAGCAGCATATCGCATAGTAAGTTATTTATATGTCAGATACAAACAATATGACTCCACCATACAAAAGTGCCAAATGATAACCCATACATTCATATAATCGCATATAAACAACTGAAACTATAAATCACTTAAAGAACATAAGCAGAAATAGTCAAGAGATAAAAGTACCATTTATGACTGGTTCCACTCATAAGCTTCAAGCAACAATGATTTATCTCTCCTTGTTCTAACATCTACTAAGAGTACAGAACTGCAACATCAGTAGCAGATATCAGACACAAACATTAATAAACCTTGATCCATCCATTCATCAAAACCACCTCTAAGGGTGCAAAAGTGCATGTTCTGAGGACGGGTTTTTGACAAATCTCCGGACCCTTCTCTAAATGCCTGAGAAGGGTTTAAATACTGCTAACTAATTAACTTGATTACATAAATTTGGGATCCGGTTTTCAAATGACCGTCCCTCTGATAAAGAAAATTATTTCTAAAATTAAATCTAACTTTGAACTATTTCTGTTTTTTGCTCCTTAGTGCTGTAAGTGTGCAGCATTCGTCTGAGAAGAGTCGGTTGGTTTCCTTTCCCTTTTTGTGTGTGCTTTAAAAATAGAGGTAACAAGGGTCGGCACCACTTTTTGATAAACTATCAGGTAGTTTAGAGAATCTCCCGCTGACTGAGTGTATACTTGGTAATAACTCGAATTTTCCTCAAACTGGATCTTCTTTTGCTATTTCGGTTTTCTGTCTTCGCGAATGACTTGATGAGTCAGGAGACTTTACTTTCCGACCAATTCTCTGGATTGGAAACTGCCTTCGTTTTTTATTCCGGGCTTTTCTGTCGTGTAAGCTTCAGCTATCTTTGTAATCATGCTGCTTTTGTGCGCCTTTGATTCATGAGCTTCAGATGGCCTATCAGTCGTTAGCATCTACTGAGTGATACTCTGGAATCTGTAGTCCTATCGTATGTGGTTCCTGCTTCTGAAGAAGTCTCTTTTGTGTTCTCCGAGCATCAGCGCTTTCCTCTTTTCCTTAGATGTTTCCTGCAAAAGAAAAATTACTCCATTTTATCTCCTGTTTTATAGTTTGCGTAAAGGAAAAGAGTAAATGAAAATAAAGATTGATATGAAAGCTTAATATCTTGCGTGTGTATAATCATGATATTCAAAGTGAACTGAATCTTTAAAAAATGAAAAGTAGCCATTCGTACGATCATTAATTTCTTTTTACAGGCGCGCGCCTAATTCTGATTAATGGACAACTTTCCTTGAATGTTGTGCTGAGCAAGATTCGCGCTTATCGCAGATCGCAGATCACATATTTGTATTATAACATTGTGGTATCACAATATCGGATCATCGCAGATCGCAAATTGTGGATCAGAGATCGCAAATCGCAAATCGCGGATATTAGTCATTGCGTCTTACTCTATGCGGCTGCTGCGATATGCGACGTCGCACATCGGCCATCGGGGATTTCTTAAGCTTCTCCTTTCAAGAGCGCTTATGGTAAATGCGATGCGATGAATTTAGCATCGCTTCTTCGTGGCTTGATATGCTTACAAAATAAGTGTTTCCTTTGCTTTGCTGCGATAAGATTCTAAGGAAAAAACAAAAATATTCATGGGGATTTTGTTTGAATTTTTTACTAAGGGTCCCCCATTTGCTTGGTGTTGTTTCTAATACCAAACAGAAGAGGGGGGGTTGTTGGTGACCATAACGATGGCGATTCACTGGGAAGAACCAGTTATCTCTGACTTTCTATTGAACTTCAACTTCCGAAACAGAAATTTTTTTTGTCAGTCTAAACTTTGTTATGGACAGATAGAGTACATTTGTCTTATCCTATCAATGATACTTTATTTCAAACTTTCTGTATTCCATTCGTTTACTTCCTATGGTTTAGCGCTTGTATTTACACCAACCATTACTTGGTCCTTTTTAAAGATAAAATGAGGTCATCTCTGCTATGCTGGTCATTTAAAATATGCTCATTTACCGTAGGTAGAGCCTCCGTTTCCAGCAGGCGTCCATAGCCTCGACAGGGTTACCTGTTACCCAACAATGATCCTTTCTCCTGCTTAAAGCTATCCACAACCTTTTCAGAGAGAAAACCATTTTTATACTTTTTCCTTTTTTTATTCTCCAAAGAACAATGTCTTGGTTTGGTGGCCAATTTATGACACAGTCATTCACTTGATTTACACTTTTGCTGAACAAGTTGCCTCGTGATGAGACCCCTTGTCTTTTGATTG
>APFE031634827.1:0-31317 GCA_000404065.3 Pinus taeda
TTCACCTCTCACCTAATGTGGCCAATGACCTCACTGGCCAAACTGCTATTTTTAGACATGCTATTTTTAGTAGGTCTATTTTTAGCACATTCTAAATTTAACATTTCTTGTTGCACATTTTCAACACTGGGAGGAAGACAAAGCCTTCCATATCAGGATTGCGCAATGTTGTCTTGGTGAGGCAAAGTTCGGGCCAAAGCTTCCAAGACCCACCAACGAGCAATTGAAATCAAATGTGAAGGTGAATGCATGGTGATACTCAGTGTAAGCAAGAGTGGATTATCATGCATGCAAATAATGAATGAAATATTCAGAAAATGGAACATCATGCATGTGGGTGAAGTGAGTCACCAAATCAGTGGTTGTTTGTGCAAAATAGTTTCATGCATGTGACAATAGTGAGGTGCTAACGAAAAATGAAACAGTGCTAGTACAAGATAGTATGCATGTAAATGACAACAAGAGTTCACATAAATCAAGCAAACAACACTCACACAAGCGAAAACACAAAAAGAGACAGAAATGTTGCAAAAGATAGGTTAAGACCACTTACTTGTGAATAGATGAGATGGATATGTCGAAGAGTCCTGGATGTGCTATGGGAGGTCAGATCTCCAAGATCAATGTGAAGAAATGATCTCTAATGCATCGAATAAATAAGTTTGAAGCTCATGACGCGCATGCCACAAATCTAGGAAAAAGAGACACTTGGAGGAAAGACTCTAAAACGATCTTTGCATGTAAGCTCTAGCTACTAAAAATAGCTCCCTAAAATATAAGGATGCTTTTTGCATGTTGCCTTTTCTATTCCATGAAAAATCAGCCGATGCATGCAAGTCAAGTTTTCTTGGTCCCAGGTGGAATCGGTCAACTCAATTGCACATGCAACAATCTTTTCAACTGGGAGGAAAAAATGCGCCTTTCTGGGAGGAAGTTGGGCTGGCTACCTAGGAGATTTGTGCAATTTCTGGGCAGAGCAGCTGGCTATTGATTAGGATTGTGCAATTCCTGGGCTGAGCAACCCTACTGGGAGGAATTGCACAATTTTATCAGTGAAGTTTGACTGACAAATTTGGCGCAATTATGGAGCACAACAGGCTGCCAGACAGAATTGCAAAATTTCTGGAGGGAAGGCCAGTTGCCCTCCAAAATTGCACATTTTCTTGAGGGAGCTGCTCAGCCTGCAACTAGACCAAGTCTAGGGAAGCAACCTATGAGGGGGATGCAAAAAGCTGTCATGGACAGGCTGTCATTTTGCAAGAAAATCACTGAAGCTTTTGTGCTTGACAAAGCAAGACATGCTGCTGTGAATGGTTGGTAGGGAGGCTCCAAAACGAACCTAAGGAAAAATTTTGGAGGGTGGTCGTAGCCGCTACAACAGACCTCTAGAAAATTATCCATCACCTCATTCCTCTATCATGCGAGTGTTTCGTCGAGCAACAAATTGATAGGATCTCCCACTATGTCATCTCTCTTTCCTTCTTCCATGAGAGATTGCTTGGGTTGACAAGAGTGATCGTTCCCAAGTGAAACTAGCGTAAGATCCAACTGTTTGTACCCTAACCTTGTTAGGGACATGCATAAAAAAACAAGGAGCACATTTCTCTAATACCATTGATCTAGGTTGTACAAGGAATGAAATGAAACAAACACAAAGAAATATAACATAAATCATAGTAATATTGCGAAAAACCAACTTATATTAATAAATGAAATAACTTAATACTATCAAACATAAATTGGCTAAAATGGTAGTAGCTATATATAAAAAGAGAGACAAAGATGGAAATTACATGCCTATGCAAAAGTTGTTACAAGAGACTGAAATTATGGCAACAAAGCTACCAACTTGATGAGAATTTTAACATCAAAATAAGAACACTAGCCCAAAAAAAAAGACCCCTAATTCGAAAAGTGGTGGTAATAACCTTTTTTTAAGTTTAATTTTCCAACAATTTCAACCATGGGACAAAATACCAAAATCATGATTACGGAAAAATGTTACAATTCCAACATTTTTCAATCATGGTATTGTGAAAAATTTTAAATTCTAACATTTTAACCATGACATTAAAAACTAAATATTATGACTACAAAAATCTTAAAAATAGGCACCTAAATTCAAGAGTTGTTCTACCATTTTTTTTAACTGTCTGAAAGGTTAAAATTATAGCTCATTTGAAATCTCAGCCTAAAACAAGTTAACCCCTTTTCAAAAGAGTATTAAAATTGTGATATTTTTTTAGCTATAATCTATAAATTTCATTAATTTAAACCAAATAATTGAAAAACATCATTAAAAAAAAATTATTTGTTTTTTAATTTAAAAAAACTTAAAAAAGAGCATATTTATTTGTGTCAAAAAATTACAATTTTTTTGATTTAAAAAAAACCCAAAATTTATAATTAAAAAAAAACCCCCCCAAAATTATTTTTTTTAAATCCCACTTTTTATTAAAACATTGAAGAAAACCCAAAGATATCCAAAAATTTAAAGAGTACTTAAAATAAAATTGAAACATAACAACTTAAGGCAAGGCATTGCCTAAACTCCCACATGGTCTTCTTTTATTTAGTTTTTGTTTTTCAATTTAAAACATATGTTTGTTTTATTTTATTTCATGGCTATATGTTTCATTTTATTTTATTTGTTTCAGCTAGTTATTTATTATTATAATTAATTTTTATTTAGATTTTTTTTAATCTTTATTGAATATCTTATTCATGTTTTTTCTTTATATTTTATATTTTTCAAGAAATTTAACTTATTAAAAAAATCATAAAATTTTAGTTTTATTTTCTTAATTTCATTAATAATATTTTAGCTTTTCTTAGTTGCAACAATGAATGCTAGGGTTTCTTTCTATAATAAAATTTCCTTTGCCATTCAACTTCATCTCACCTCTGAAGCATCTGATTATCACAACCCTAGTGAATCATTGTTTGGTCGTGGATGTTCCAAAGTGATTTTGTAGTGGGTATGGTTGCATCCAACATATTCAATGGTATGCAAAATCTTATATTATGTGGGAAGCATTATTTTGGATGATAAAGATGCGATGGCTTGATCCCTCTATGTTAGATTCATTTATGGATAGACTTGCAAGGGAGTTATGGACCTCAAAAATATGGTTGCAAGTCATGGAAAAAATCAAGTCACAAGAATCATATGGTTCACAAGAGGAATATCAAAGATGATATGAGCTACAAGGGTCTCCTACCTCATGTATCCATGTAGGTAGATATCTACCCTACTAGTTTCGCACATGCTGGAAAAATCCACTCATGAAGTAGATCCGCCACATATTTTCACAGATTTGACTGAAATGTATGCTGAATACTGATCGGAAGGAGATTTATGAGACCTCTGTTAAAACCCGTAAGGTCTTTTCCCCCATAATAGGGTGGGATGCATCGAAGGTGGGGGAGCCAAAAGAAAAATCAAGGGGTTATAAGGGCCATCATCTAGATTGAGTAAACTGAGGATTATTTTCAAATTTTGTGAAAACCCTAGATGGGAAATCAATCCTTATAGGAGTTCGTGTTATGGATCTAGTGCAAGATCTGAAGTAGAAATAAAAAATAAGCTGGGTATACCGATGAAGTTACAAATATTGATTTATGAAAGGATATCACTACAAGATGTTATATAGTTGTATGACTGTGGCATTGAACGAAATTCCTCCATCATCATTAATCTACGGCTGAGGGGAGGCTTTCCCAAAACCAATAATCTCAAAGGACCAACTTCATTTGAGGATGTTGTGAAAATAAATGTCAAGACACAAAACAAATATGATTCAAACTTCAACATCCTTGGTCCTTACATCATGGATTAGATGAACCAAGTTCCAACTATGGCAGTTATCCTTCCAGAAGTTACTAAACTTTTCTCCACTCTCCAATCCCAAGCATTTATATGTAGATTTACTGGATTTTGGCCCTAACCGTAGGATCTAAATCATTGGGTATGTTTCCAATTGGACCTCAAATTGTGAAATTCATATATCCTCTATGGTTTTTTTTGTTACACAATTTGATACATTGAAGGATTTTCAATTTTCCTTAAATGAGGGTCCATGGTTTTGGGGTAGCGCATGCCTTTTTATAGCCCCATTGTTTCTAGGCTTTTATTCCAATACAATGGTGGCTTCCAAAATGCTAATTTGGGTTAGATTAATATCCTTATCCTCCCTTTCTGGCATCACCAAGTATTAGAAGGGATTGGAAATACACTGGGGAACTATGTGAAGATGGATCTAGATAGACCTACAAAGGGAATTTTTATCTTTGCCAAGATCTATGTAGAGGTAGACCTTAGTAAATGTTTACATAACCACATACACCTGAATCATAAAAACATTCAGTTGAAACAACCTTTAGATTATGAAAACACAACATTCTGATGTTGTATCCATCTTCAAATTGGACACTTACAAAATATGTGTCCACAAGCAAATAAAGATCCAAAAAGAAAAAATGAAACAACATCAAAAACCAAAGTTTTGATAGTTCCAGGAGAAATATTTCTCAAAAGATGAGGATGATGAAATAAAAGACAATTCTACAAATATGGACATTTATAATCCTAGAAGTTGTTGAAGCAAAAATTTTTACAGTTCCATTATAAAATATTGGAAAAAGTCCAATTGAAAAAGAGTCGGGAAGCATTAAAATATCCCATGTATTTGAGAGTTCAGACCCAAACAAAGAGGGTTCCTTGAAGGTGGAAGAGAATCAACTACAAAATATAACTTCCACTTCCAATCAAGGAGTTTGGTGAAAAGTAGAGAAAAAGAAAGGCATAAAAGGGTAGTTAAGTGTCTTTACACTTAACCCCAAAATTTATTTTTTATAGTTTTTTTTCAAGTTTCAGCCCTAGTGTATGTTTTTTTATATGGACCTTTAGTTCCTAGAGGATTGTTTATGGGAGCTTTGTGCTTAGTATTTTGTATATTTTTCGACTGATGTGATTGAATGCTTTTAGACATCTGTAAAATGTAATTTTGACCCTATTCTCAGGTTGAAATTAAATTACATTTTTTTTTCTTTTCGAAAGGAAAGAAAGAAAAAAGAAATTTATATATCGTATATCTATATCTTATCTAATTATATATATTAATATTATATATATATATATATATATATATATATATATATATATATATATATATTATATATTTATTTATATCTATATATATTAGATTATTCATTTTTTAATTTTTAATTATTATTTTGATTTTTTTTTAGCTTCCAAGTAAAATTTGAGTTAGCCTAGAGGGTTAGCACGATTAGTCAAGTTCCCATCATTAAGTACCTTTTCTATTGAAAGGTCACAGATTCAATTCTCTTGACACTCATGGGGTCAGGATACTTGGTTGAGCTAACAGGAAGCAATAACTTCAGGTGGATCTTCTTGGTACAAATATTTTGTGAACATAGCGGTGACTGGTCTCTAGGATTCGTGAAGCACTTAGAATTAAAAAGTAGAATTCAATTTTTTATTTTTTTATTTTTATTTTTATTTGAAGGGTTTTTTCAAGGAAAAAAACTCAATTTAAATAATGTGTTATTTTTTAGAAAGTAGGTGGTATTTTCAATTGATTCAAACCTTAAATTTTTTTATTATTATTATTAAAACATCAATTAATGAAAATAATTCATGTAATACCACTTTTAGTTTAGAGTTGATTTTATGTTTTTTATTTTATTTTCAATGGTACCAAACATCAAAACCATATTAATTCATAATTTTGACACCAAAAATTAAATAAAAGAAAAAAAAATTGTATAAAGTTGAAAAACACTTAAAATAAAAACATTTAAAAAAAGTTAAATAAACTTTAAAAACATTTAAATACCGACATTTGAAAAAAGAGAGGCAAGCAACCTTGAAAAATGCTCAAAAAAATTAGATTTGAAAAAAAAGGTAGACAATTTGGAATTCATAAAAAAAACTAGTTTTTAATAAAATAAATAAATATAAATAAAATAGACAAATTTAAAAAGGTTTCAAAAAAAAATCGATACTTCATATATTGGAAGATATAAAGTGTAAAAAAGTTACCCCGTCACCCCCTACACAAAAAAGGGATGATATTGCATCACCACTTTTCAAAATCAACATGAAAATCATGATTTGATGCGACCTCTAAAAATCAAGAACTCGGTCAAGTTCTTGTTAAGTTGGTAATTTTGTTTGGCATTTTGACACAAAGAAAGAATCCTAGAGATCCAAAACCTAAATTCTAGAAAATGAGGCTCCAACATATTTATGCGCCACGAGGTGGTTTGTTGGTACATCAAATTCCCAAAGGCGCAAATTTTACATACAATATCTATTTGGGGCACACAATAGCTCATTGAAAATAATTATTCAAGTACTATAAATTTCGATTGGGCTCCCTCGAATTGCTAAAAAAATCAATTAGGGCCTCAAAATAGATCAAGAAGTTTGGGAACTAAAAAGCCATAAAAAAGACTACCAAGAAGATAGAGAACCATTAAGTGAGTCGAAGAGATGGGTGGCCACTGATCTCCACCTAGATCTCACCCCCCCACCTTTAGGAAGTAAAGGTCTCTAGTGTGTCAAGTCTTCTCATTATATGGCGAAAATTTTGTTGAATTTTCTGATGGTGAACCACTACCTTCGTGAAGAAGTTTCCCTACTATAACAACCCGATAGAGTTGTATATGCCACTATGGGTATCATTTGTATTGGTTTCCATTATCCGATCCATTGTAGCATGCATGTTCAATACATTCATGATTGAGTTATGTGCAGGCTAATTTCTTGGCTTCCTCAAGGGTGTCCAAAAAAGGTGGAAAATATGGTCAAAATGGGTCTATATTAAATATTGGGTGTAAGCCATGGAAAGGGGGAATACTTAGTTGAAAATAATTTTCACCCATATTTCTTGTTATTGTGTAAGGCCCTACCAGAGTGGTTTGATCTTCCTATAGAGGTTTGCGAGGCACTCTTTCTTTAAATGAGACCACGCCTTATCACCAACTTGAAACTTGTGTGAAACTCTTTGATGGTTATGTCATTGCTTGTAATTTAATTGGATTTCTACTAGATATCATGAACCTATTGTTGGAAGTGTTGGACCCATTCAATAAATTTGGTTGCTTTATTTGCCTCGACTTGAACATGGGATGATGTTGTTGGTGAAGATGTAATGGGCATAGCTACATCAATTGGAGCAAATGGTTGGAACCACAAGCACACCTGAAAATGATTTTGGCTAATAGATATGTTGGGGATCTATTATAGCTATGCTTAATATATGAAATAATTTCATCCCATGTATGCATATGCTTGGATTTGTACATGCACAATATGCGCACAATCATCATGTTAGCCACTTCTATTTGTCCATATATTTGGGGATCGAAGATAGTCGATTTGTTTAACTTGGTATCCATCATAGACAATAGGATGGACCAAAAGGTATCGAGGAACCTTTTGTCCTTATCTAAAATGATGGCCTTAAAGAAGAGTTTGGCTCAAATGATGGCTTTAGTTATGCTACTCTTCTTAAATGTTTCCAAAATGGAAATCATAAATAGTTAGTTAACAACTGCACACAAAGTTGTTACCATGCTTGATGGAGGAGGAAAAAATTAACATGTAATACATTTATATTGACTCCCAAGGCTTGTATATGATAGGTAGAGGAATGTACAAGCCTTCTTCTTGATGATGTTTTTAGAAATGGAATAGATAGTGCATGATCTGATATACCAGTGAACGTCTTGTTGAATCTTTGACCAGTAGAAATACCTCCGAAACACTGCAATTGTCTTCTCCACATCAAAGTGCCATGCCACTTGACTGTAGTATGCTTATTATATCAAATTAGCACACTTTCTTGATAGAGCACAAAGATAGCTAAAGAAACACATGAGAACATCTTAAAGGTGAAAGTATGGAACTCATTTTATTGTGATCCACATTTGGTATGTGGTAGGAAAGTTAGAGTCAATGTTGTATAATTATGGTCACTTGGAGCTCTTGTGCTCACAAGAGTTAAGAAATATGGTTATGTTGATAATGCTAGAAATTCCACCAACACTAGGGGATCTCCCAAGTATAAACTCCCAATTAAACTCTACCCCATTTGGAGTGGGAGTCCCATTTAGAATGATGGTCTGACTACAATTTGGTTGGGTTTATGATTTTCCTTGGAGAAAATCAACAACATATGAGAGAAACCACAATCAATTTTGAGACATTCAAGTATGTTAGGTTTGTGAAAAGCACAAAAATAATTTGCATAAAATTACTTCCATGAATAAAGTAAATAGCATGAGTATGTATACGAAAAATATTACTACTACTCTAATAAAGACACATTTAAAGGAAGAATCATTACTTAATTGGAAAATATTTTTCATCCAAGCACGATAAAGAAAGCATAAGGACATGCATTTTCATTAACATTTGTATTAAAGATAACAAAATAGTTCATTCCCTTTAATACATCTGTGTACAAGCACCTACCATGACCATTATAAGAAAAGTTTTATAATAATTTGGTACATCCTGTTATCACTTAGGTTGTTCCCAAAAGTTGTAAGAAAGGGAATACGGCCGAGGTAACCAGAGACCAATCTTTTAGACCCAAATTCTAGCCAATCTGCATCCAGAGAGGGCTCTCTCTTTATTATTTAACTTTGTTTTGAAAGATCTTAGGCTAGTTATGATGTTCAGGGGTTTGTTTGATTTTTTGGATGGTGAGATTCAATAGAACAGAGGTGTAAATCTGAGAACTTCAGTCCATTGAGAAAGTGGAGTCAATGAAGAGGGTTTTCTGGATTTGGTTTCTTATCGGAGGATGATTTCACAGAGCAAGGTAGTCAAACAGGGAGAAAACAAAGATCTGTATTGGATGGGATGGGCTTAAAACGGTTGAAGGGTAGTTAAGAATCCTTCAGCTATTCAAAGAAGGGAAGTGGATGATTACTACTAAGGAGCAGTTAAGAATTCCCTAGAAAATAATCAATATGATAGAATTAGGAAACATGAGGTGATATAATGAAACTAGAAAAACTACAAAACAGAAGATATAGGGGATTTATTGGTCCACTGGTTGGTTCAATAATTTTGTGACAAGTCCATCTGCTTCAATTCCACATCCAGTAAGTCTAGCAACAGTTGATTCCAAAAGCCTTTGTATTCCAAAATTTTAGTATTACAGCAAAGTTTAAGAATGGTTCACCAACCCCAAATAGAAATATCTCACAAAAATATCTCACAGAATATCTCACAGAGATAATGTCTAGTGATGATTCATCGTTTTTTACAAAAAATAGAGACGAATAGTCTTGATAACAGGGAAACATAAGTGATGTTGCGTTGGCTGCTCTGTCCCGTCAGATGTGCTGGAGGTAGAATTTTTGAGTCGGTCTAAAACTATCTTCCACTGATACTCTGTGCTGTCTACTCCCTCTCGGTTGGACATTTGAATCCAGATCTGATACTCTTTTATCTGTCTGATCCTCACTCATTCATGTTATACATTTATGGTAGATGACCCATAATTTTACTTTACCAAAGATACCAAAGATAAGTTCATAAGATTCCTAACATCTCTTGCCACCACTCTAGTTCTGGTAGTTTATGTCTCTGCAGCTTTCTTAAAGTTTCATCGGTCTCTGTATATCTAAAGAAATTAGGTGGGATGGCGAACATATGCTTCACTTCATGCTCAATGTAGAATAAATTTTCTAAGTTTTCGTAGAGATCTTGGCCAGATGGAAGTGCCTTCTCTCTTAAAGTACTTGATGATGCATTAACTTGATCAAAAGCATATGTATTCAATTTATGTACATAATCTATGTGTCTCATCAGTCAGTCATTACCTGTTAAAGGACTGGGTAGACCCTTATTCTGCAAAACTGCAAATTTTTATGTGAAGGAATTAATCTCCACCTGCATGTCATGGCACCTCCTTTCCAAATTTTGCATCAGAGTTCTCTTGGTTAGAACTCTCTTGATCTCCAGAATGGTGCCTGTTCTGTTTGTGATTTCCAATGCTTGCGGTTCTTCACTAGTCTTGGTGTTCAAAAAAGGTATTAGCTAGTTAGCTTGTTTAGGAATCTGTCCCAATAAAGCTCTTGCATTTTGAATCTCCACTTGGGCCACTGCTATCAAGTCAATCTGTTCATAAATGAACTAGATAGATCTACACATATTACTAAGGGATTGATTGATGTTGGCCCACAAAATGCCTTTGATTTCTCCCAGAGGTTTATCCAAAGAGAGATCCTTTTTTAATGCTCTCACCTTGTTATCTAATGCTTTAACCTCGCTTGTCTTCTCTGCCACATTCATCTTGGATTTTTCATAGCTTTTTTCTAGTTTTGCTAATTGTTCCTTGACCAGTTTCAATTCAGATACTTGGAGTTTTAATTCCTCCATGGATTTATCAATTCCTCTGTGGTCATGCTAGTGCTGATACCTGGTGCTGTTATTGTTGTTGTTTTTGATGTACCTGTAGTTATTTCTGTTGTGGTTGCTGGAATAGTGGGAGGCAATATTGTTACAACTATGGAAGGGGTGGTTGTGACTGCAATGATTACTTCAAGTCGTTGGGAGGTGTACTCTCCCTACTTTTCTTTTAGCGCTGTCTCCAATGCCTGCTCTGTATCAGTTAACCTTTCATTGAGCTTCATGAGCAATTCCATCATGTCCTCTTCGGATTTCTACTGTACAACTTCCATTGTCTGTGGATTCATGGTAGGGGGCAATTTAAGTTGCTTCCTCAAGGTAGCAATATCTTCCTCTTTCTTCTTCATCAATGCCTTTATGCCCTTAGGATATTTTGGGTCATGTCCTTAGCTCAATGATAATATCCTCCAAAGATTTTATCCTATTGTCCTTAGTAAGAGAAGAGGCTTTCTCCAAATCTAGTTGAGCAGAGGTGTTTTCCAAGGAGTTTTGCAATTTATGAGTTAACATAGCTTTATCAGCTAGTGTGGAGTAGACCATCTCTCCAGTTTGTTTGTGCAGCTCTATCTGGTCCATAGGATGAATATCCTTGGCCCAGACCTCCAAATTTGTCCTGAGGTAATCAGCTGCTGACTGTGGTTGTGGCACTTTGGGCTTAAAGTAACTCATAATCATTTTTCCCTCTTTAATGTCATAGGC
The DNA here is from genome assembly GCA_000404065.3 of Pinus taeda. Classification (NCBI taxonomy): domain Eukaryota; kingdom Viridiplantae; phylum Streptophyta; class Pinopsida; order Pinales; family Pinaceae; genus Pinus; species Pinus taeda. The sequence continues at coordinate 11,156 of APFE031634827.1, forward strand.
AAACATTAATCTCTGTTGATTGGTGGGGGCCATTTTAAGATATTGATTGTAGATTTGAAGCCTCAGTGGGTTGTTTCTAGCCTTTATCTCCGTGAATGTCCTTTTGATGTCGGATGCATGTTTGCTTTGTAGCCTAGTAGATGAAACTTCCACACTATGTTGCCTTTCTATCTCTTGCCGATGTGAGCTAGTTGATGTGTCCACTACTGCAAAAGTCTACTGGCTGACTACCCTTTCACCTCTCAGACTGCATGTTGTTTCTTCAAAGATTTCCTCTTCAGAGTGAGGATTTAATATTTTCCTCTTTGCACCCGGTTGCTCTACAGGCCCACTGATAGGTGTGGCCTCTTCCCTGTCTCTTTTCTTGCTTTTTTCCTCATTTAGAGGAGTCTACAATGTAGGAATCTCTGTTGCTTTGGTTTGGACTGAAGGAATTTGCTCTTGTCAATCTGTCATTGTTGGTTGCTCTGTGTCTACCACTTCCTTGCCCTTAGAAAACCCTATAACTGGTGTGCTTTTTTCCTGTACAAGCTGCTGAGAAGTTCCAACAGAGGATGCACCAACTCCTGTTTGTTGAGGTAGCTTGAAGGATACATGTCCAAAAGAGTCTAGGTCAAGGGTTTTTTCAAAGTCTTCCATAGCCCTCTCAATATTTTCTTGCTCACTAATTTGTTCTACTAATGTACCCTCTACCCAATCATCTTGATTAGCAAACTGTTCAATTTCAGGGATTTTATGGTGTACATAAACTGACAGCTTGTTTCTTACTTTTCTATGACTTATAAAGCTATTTGGGTCATATGGTACCCACCAAAAGCTCTTCTTCAATTTAAGTTGTTCCCCTAATATCTTATCAGCATCTTCCCATGCCTCACTCTTATGGATGACAAAAGGGCCTAACTGATTTTTTATTCTCAGCTGAGCCTTTTTCTTTGCACTACAAAAGTGGGTTAAATCTGCATTGATAAGCTGCCTAAAATACTCCAGTGTGAATAGTCTCATAGGAACATATTTGGGCAGCTTGAAAGGGCACAGTTCACAGCCGTATATTATGATTTCAGTGTGATTCAGGTACAAGTAGCAGTCACCTATCTTGTACTGTCTAGAAAGCTGTAAAATATTCTTTATATCAGCAGAGAGCCTAGGAGGAGGAGCTCCTATCAATAGAGTGGTGGTTGGATGTACAAACAGGTCAATGAATTCACAATAGCTATAAGGGGATTCATAGACATTGTGGAAGATTGAGGTCTAAAGGATCACAGACCTCCGCTCTCCTTTGGAATCCAATTTCCTAATGGGAAATGAAAAGCTATCTGGCTGATAATATAGTAGAATGTGGTATATGAATGAGGTGTACTTGAAGACTCCTTCTCTATCCAGATTTATGAATTGCTCATTGATTTTGTTAGCAATAAAGGTTGCATAGTCATACTTGATAGGAGGGGGCTGTCCTGGAGTAAATATTGACAACAAAACTAAGGTGGTCTCATCAACAAATTCACTAGTCTTGAATTTCAAGATGAAGGATATCATATCAATTATAAGTTTTCCTATTTCAGTGAACCAGACATGCAAATATGGGGGTGGGCCTTGGGGCTGGCAATTTGGTTTCATGAACATTTGAGCAATACGGGTTATCTCTCAATTGGGCAATTGAGAGCCTTGCTCAAGCAAAAATCCCATGGAAAGAGGAGCCAGAGGCTGAGTGGGTTTTAACTGTAACATCTCATTGATGGATTCAACAGTTATGTAAAAGAGGACAGTTTGGTATGGGGTTATAACTGCTTTACTGACAGGGTCATAGTTGGCACAACATTGGTGTATAATATCTAGGAAAACATTGACTGAGGGAAGGTAATACCTAGGAAGATTAGATTCCCATATTCCATAGATATCAAAGTTGCTCAAATAACTATTCCTAATTCTGCAAAATGCCTGGAGGTGGTTCATGTCCCTAGATAACTCTTTAATTTGAAAATATCTATCAGCCAAGGGTAAGTAATCCTGGTCTTTATGAGGTGCATTGAGGGGTGCAACGTTTAGGGCTATGGGAGCTTCCATGTTTGGTTCTTGTGTTTTCAAACCAAAGGTTGAGCTTATGTGGAAAAGATTGGCAAAACAGAAGTTCTGGTTTTTTGTATGGCAACTAAGGGCTGTTTTTAGCTTGAATTTGGCTTTTTAGGTAAAATCTCCAGAGGAAAATTGAAATTACAGGGTAACTGGTCAACTGGGTAAATACCTGGCCCAAGGAGACAAATTGCGTAATTGCAGGTTGAAAAGAGCGATGGAAGAGCACGTCGTTGTGGCTTCTCTGGGAGGTGGCGGACTATACGCTTATGTAATCACCTCGACATAATTTGCATGGAAGACTGATTGCAGAGAAAAATGACGAAAAGGACATTTTATCGTGTTTTTAAATTTTTTTTGGCTTTGGCAAGTGATTTTGGCATTTATTGCATGGCTAATGTCAGCTTGATTGGACGTTTTGTCATGACGCGGAGGGTGGTAAGCGGTTTCCTCCCACACAGCTTTTGGGGTCGGGCGGTTTCGGGCGGGGAGGCAACAATCATGGTGGGATCGAGACGTGTGTCCACAGTACGGGAGCAATACCGCCGGCTCCTTAGGACTTAACGTGCGGCTGATGGGGGGGTCGCAATATAGATCTCCCCCATCGGATGTGGGGCCGCTGATCGGACGGCTGGCACTTTATAGACAAGGCGGGGAGTTAACACGCGGGACCAACGCAAATAAATCATGTTTTTTAGTAGATTTGGGGTGATTTAATTGTTATCGGGGTCGAGTTTAGTTATTAATTAACCAAATGTTAATTAATCCTTCGAATGGCGTGGGGAGGGTTCTTAATGGGTTTTGGATAAACCATTAATCCCTTTGTATACTGACTATGGTTATAGCTAACCGGGGGGCGGGAATATTAATATTTTTGGGGGTTTTCTACACATATTTATATAATATGGGAGGGGAACAAATTTATAGGGATTTAAATAATATATGTTAAAAATTAATTTGAATTTTGAAATGAAACTGAAAGCACTAAGTTAAACTTAGGCTTTAAAGGGAAAAGGGGTTTTTGTGATATTTGTATAATTTCCTAAGTAAAAGGGGTTTTACTTAGGCCTTTTATGAAATGAGATGGAGTGATTTGGATGACATTTAAGCAGATCTTAATGTCTTTGAGAGAAGTTAGTGAATGACTGGGGAAAAGGATGAAGGGGAGTTAGTCATGACTCTGCCTTGCTTGAGATGCATCAAAAATGTTTGTCATGCATTTGTGATAGGGATAAGATTCACACTTTCTGGAAACAAAATCAATCACAAAAATGCTTTTGCAACATCATTTACCTACCCAACCTGCTTTGCCTAGCAATTTTTCTTCTTTCTTTGGCTGCACTTGAACTGGCAAGCCCTTATCATATTTTTTTTTCTTTCATTGCAATCCTACCTAAATCTATACTTATAACATCAAAGGGCTCAGATTTAACAATTGAGCTCCTTTGCTTCTCTACCTATTCTAGTTATCTTCCAGGTTTGAACCGTTTGGACAGATTTTATTCTCTATCTCTGAAACAAGTAAATTCAAACATAAACTAGCCAAGATTAAGTTGTTTGGCCATTCATCAATGGTGGCATAAGTCAACAAGCTGCACACCATCAGATCACTGCAAAATAGAGTAGTAGTGACATTTTGGACTTGCACACTTTCTTGGTCCTTTGTTTGGGGTTCATTTCTTTCACTTTTTGACCATTTTATTCTTCTTTGCCTTTTGATTTTTCTTTTAGGGTATACCCTCTTTACATTTTTTAAATATTTTGTCTTTTGAGAATATGGAAAACCTTTGCAACCAGACAAATGTATGAACATATTTAGAGAGCTCATCATTGTCAATCATGAAATATGACACCTATTGGTATATGAGCATAACACATCCAAGAAAAGGATTTTTGGCTCAATAAGCTTCAAGTGATTGTGCATAAGTATAAGATGCACTATTACAAAGACATTTCAATTATTCAAATAGTGGAACATAGAAGCCACAACTTTATTTTCTAAAATAACAACCCCCCTCTCATATGCTAATAAAAGAATACAAGGCTAAAAGTCCATTTTATTGAGCTATGAGGGTCTATATATAACAAATGAGGTGACATTTCACCTTCTGTATGACTCTTGAGTTCCCTCATGACTCTTTAAATTCCATGTGACCTTTGGGATTCTTGGTGACTTTTCAACTTATACATGTCCTTTTGAATTCTTTCTATTTTCTAATTACAAAATTTAACCTTTTACAAATTTGTGGCTAAAATCCACAATAAACAAAATAATACTTATTTATGTGCAAATTTGAGCAAATTTCAATTCAGACACTATAACATGAAGATCCTTGCGACGTACTGGTAGCAAGAATTGAACTTTGTTGTTATATATCTGGCATTTTGTGGTAGCTCTTGCTCGTACCTCATCTTTCCCTCCAAAGCATCTGGAAATATTTGTTTTGAGCCCACTTGTATATTGTTCAAGAACATTGTTAGTTTTATGTGCAACTTAATTGGTTCGACGACATATTACAAAATGAATTTCTTAGTTACCTCCAAGTCATCTCGGGTAGCCGCATGTATTGTTATGTCCCAAAACTCCTTCAAGTCTCATCTAATGGCATCTCTATGTTTCACCTCTCAGGGCATACCCACTGAGAGTATCTTGTGTATTCGGACCAAAGATTCTAATCCATAATGTAATTTTATATAGGAAAACATAGTGTTGGCTATGTGGTTTTTGAGCTGATCATAAGCTTGCACATGTATTTTTATATCTATCCTACCCATTCTACCTTTGATTCTTTCTTTCCTAGCCAACATTTCCAGTGCATTTAGGTATGTATTAACCCATTCCTAAATCATATCTATAACCATATGAGCCAATACTGATATCCTTAGTTTATCTTGCAACTCCTTTTGGATCTCATACAAAGGCGCCATTACCTTATATGGTCGTAATATCTTCATAAGCTTGCTCCATTGTGTCTTCCAACTTCTTAAGCTCCTAAAGCATCACATACTACAAACCTTATTTGTTGGAACCTGTGGAAGACACCCTCTGATTTTCAATGAGTAGTTTCTCAATATGTTCCTTTGCATAAACTAATTCTTTCTTCAACTGGTCATTCATGTGAGTAATATGATCACTTTTATTTTCAATGACTATTTCAAAGGATGCAATTACTAAAGAAATTTCCTTTGGATTTGTCATTATGTCTGAAACAATTACTCTTTTTGTATTGATGGTGACTAGTCGATTTGGCTCAATCGGAAAGTACTTCCTCCTTTCTTGAATGAATTTGTCCTTAATTTGATCAAATGTGAAGTTAGAGATATATAAAATTGTGTCTTCTCCTAGAGGCATAATCTCCATTTCACTGAGAGGAATATTCCCACCTATTAGAGGAGTTGGAGGCCAAATATTCAAAGCAATTATAATTGGCTCAGTTTCCATTGTTTGATTATCCTTTTTTTTCTCACCATCTATCTCATGAGTGATTATTTATTCTTCTATATTATTTTCCAAATATTCTTCTTTTTGTTTCTTCATTTTCTCTTCCTCAATTTGTAACCTTATTTTTTCTTTCTCCTCACTCTACTTCATGCAAGTCTTCTCGTCCTTTTTCTTCAGAGCTTCCTCCTATTTACTTTTCCTTTGTTCGTATTTTATTCTTTGCATTGTATCTTGTTTGAGAATTTCTTGTTCTTCCTTTTATCTTAGCTCTTCTTATTTTTTCTTCCTTTTGGCTTCTTCGTGCTCTTTCCTTCTCTTCTCCTCTTTAGCTACCCCTTTAGTATCTTTATTAGATTTAAAAAAATTAGTTCTCTCTTCTGCAAACTCCTACTCCTATTTTCATTTCAGTTTAGTTTTGTCCTTCATGTTCATCTCCTCTTGGTTTCCTCCCTTTGGATCTTCTGGAAAAATTGCTTGGTTTTAAGGACCTACTTCTCCATCTCTTCAAACTACCTTAGATGCATTATAATTATTTTTTATCTTCTCCCGGTCCTTCTAGGATTTTGAAGTGTATGCCCATGTGTATCTTAGATTTTTGCAATCTTTCATGCATATACCTCTAGGATTATATTGGTGATATCCCATCTCACTGAACTTGAGACACTCTAGTTCTAAAATTCTACCTCTGCTTCCTTCAAGATCTTAAGATTGTATGATCCTATCTGTAGAGGGAAAATGGACCATAAAGACTTCTTTTATTTCTGAAATGATCCAGGAAACCCTATGGAATCTATTATCACTGGGCTAGAAAGAATTGGGTTGTCTCAACCTTTAACCTACTGTAGCTATTTCAAACCACTTGGACTAGAAGTTAGCCCTTCCAATCTGAGAGGGCTCTCTAAAAAAAACTTATCAAATTTACTTGAAACAATTCAGACAACAAATGACTAACTCTGATCTCTTTTTGTGGTTTTGTAGGTGAAGAAAAATGTGATGACTGCCACCATTGGGCATGGAGTCAAATTAAAACAAATTATGGTCAACAACAGTGTTTGATGGAAGCTGAGGCATCTATAGCTTTGAAACGGATATCAAATTAAAATCCAGTCATACATTGTAAATGAAGGAAATTGGAGCAGTTTGACAAGATTTACAAGTAATCAAGACACTATGTTTACAAGTAATCAAGACACTATGTAAAACATGAAACAACATGATAAAAACACATGAAATCCATGACATGAATCTCAAGTACAAAAATAGAGTGGCTGCAAATTTTCTATTAAAAAGGATCAAAATTTTACATAAGGTCAGTTCTTCACATTCTCCATCAACCCTTCTTGAAGTTGAAAAGATAACTATTTATATAGAAAATTTCTCTTTACATTAACTTGCCACCTAGGTGAAATTCGTTCCACTATCTAAGAGACTTATTCCTATTTTTCTTCTAACTAACATAGTCCTCATAGGGATTTTCTGTTTTACATAGTTGGAATTCAACTAGGACTCTACTAGATTTAAAAACTCTAACCACTTTTTGTTGATGAAGATCACAGAGAACAACTTCTTGCTAGATTTGTTGGAGTGCCATTACACCTTCAACTTGTTGATAGATATCAATTAAATTTCCTTTTTTCTAACTGTCCTAATGAGCAGGATATTATGTTGATCTGGTTATGTGCTGACTTGGCATGCTAAATAATAAGAGTTTAGCATGATGTAGTGGACACCCTTTATGATTTGTAATCCATTAGGAGCTTGAATGTATGATATTCAAAATCTTGAAAAAGGCAGAAAAAACAGGGTTTTTATGATTTCATAGCAAAAAACAGAGTCTTCAACAGTTTCGTAGCAAACTTTGTTAGCAACTTCAAAAAACACCCTTGTGCTACCTCTTTTCTCTCTCTGTTGGTTCTAAGGTCTTGTTTGATGTTTATAAGCTAAACATAGGCCTTTAGAACTATATTTTCTGAGCTTTAGACCAACCTTAACCTCCATGGAAAGCTACAATAGTTTTGTAGAAAATTCTCAGCTTCATTATGGGGAGTTGCTATGAAAGTTCCAAAATTCTGAGTTTTTCTAATTTTCATTATTCTTAATGCCTCCTTATCACTCCTAATACCATGTTGACTATATATATGGTTGATTTTACTGGTCTAGGTGTTAGAGTCGGTCTAGTTAGTCCTCCGTTAGAGATCAAAACTCTTTATGCATTTCATTTTTAGGAGTCCTGCTCCATTCACCCAACTGCATTCCACTAGGGGCATGCCATAATCTGAAGGAAAAGGTCATGCTAGTCATTTCCCTTCATGTCTGGCTCCTGCTGGCTTAGTTCTTGTTAGCACCTAAATCTGCCTCAGGCTGAAGGAAGGAAAAATTCAGGGTAACCAAAAACCAAGCTCAATCTGGTAGCTAGCCCTACTAGAATAGGAGAGGGCTCTCTCCGAGTCACACTCAATGAATAGATGAACGAGAAGGACTGAGATGACTTAGAATGAACTATTTTTCTTAGGCTAGTAAGTGGAAATGAAAACAAGGAGTGATTTTTATGAATGACTGTATTTCTAGGATGTTATGGGACCACTGGACCTCAATGAACAGAGAACTTCAAATGAAGGCATAGATTATTTCGTGAGGCAAGGTAGGCTGAAAGCATAGCACTTTAGTTTTAAAATGTGGCAGGATGGAAAGATTGATTAAGAAGTTGAAAAGGGCATGGGTGACATGAATCCTTTTCAAACAGAAGAATGAACACTGTATATGAAATTTTCCCACAGGTAGAGCAATAGAATTGAATTCTACCTGATCTCACTCGAAACATTTCACCAAAAATGGATATGAAATGAAACTATGGAACATAACTAAGAAATGGAGAGAATGATTAAGAAGTTGAAAAGGGCATGGGTGACATGAATCCTTTTCAAACAGAAGAATGAACACTGTATGTGAAATTTTTCCATAGGTAGAGCAATAGAATTGAATTCTACCTAATCTCACTCAAAAAACTTCACCAGAAATAAAGGAAAAATGGACTAAAAAACATAACAAGGTACATATGAAACATAAGAGAAACACTTGCTATACTCACAACCATAGGAATCTCATGAAACAGAGCCGCTGCCTTTCATTAATTCTATGTAAAAATATACAATGCAGAAACAAAGTTTCTTTACCACAGTCTCCCAGAAGTTACAAGCCAACCAACCATTTGCAAATAAAATGTATACAATATATAGAATGTGGGGAGAAGAGATGGAATTCCTAGGGGTTGGGAATTTACTCAAATCATTTCGAAATGGAGATGGAGAGCCAACCATCAGCTACAGGTGCAGCACTCTCAAGCATGACATTTGGCTGGGGTGACCCTTTGCATTCCTTTGCCACTTGGATAGATGCCCATATGGAGATAAAACTCTTTAAATGATGCCTTTGGTGCCAAAAAAAACCGAAGTGTAGATGACTGGGCCCACTTGGAGAAGTTTCGACCCGAAATTTCACGAAACGGAAGCAAATTGGCAATTTTTCCTCTGTGCGTCGCGCGCTTTTCTCTGTGCATTGCGCTACTTTGGGGCTTGTTTTGGGGCACTTGAAGGTGTTCAAAATGTGCGCAAGTTGGCTTGTTGGAAATCCTGTCCTTTCTACTTTCTAACCCCACTTGAAGTTTTCAATTTGGTGCTCATTTTTCCCTTCAAATATTCATTCTCCCAAGACTGCTTTCTGTATGCCCAAAAAGTGGCAAAGAGGCCATTTTTGGGTGTTTTTTGACCTTTAGGAGACACAAATCTTATCACAATTTCTTTCCCAGACACCAGTAGATGTATTTTTCGATGCTGAATCCAAATATGCAAGCCGTTTCTTCATTGGAGCTCTAGACTTTTAGGGTCGCGCAGGGAGGAATTTCCTTTTTTTGTCCAAAAAATTTCAAAATTTCAAAATGTGCTCCAAATTTCTTGAAATTTGGTCTGGAGCTTCTTCATTAAGTGTTATGGTGGGCCAAGAATTGTCTCAGTCAATATCTGGAGTCGATCATGATATTTTTGCCTCTTTTTCCTTTTTGATGCCTTCCTTAGGTTTTCCTTCAAATTCCTTATTCGTGCCTTGTAAACCTTGTTCCGTGCCCAATAGTGTTTTTTCATGTTCCTGAGCATGTCCCTGTCCTTGTGTGCTTTCGTCGACAGCTTCTCTAGGTGGATGTGGATCCTCTCGAGCCAAATCTCTCAATCAGCCTCTATCTCTTGCTGAATAGGTGCCTTCTCATTTAGGCTTCTTTGGGTAGCCTGCTGGTCTTCACAGATGTTTTGCAGCTCCATGATCTCATGCTAGTCCTCAGGCTACTTGTTTCTTTGCTCCAAATTCTCGATATCCATTTGGCCTTCTCCACATTGAATGACACGTCTTGGATCTCCGTGTTCTACTCCTGAATAGTCATCCTAAGTCGGGCCCTCTCCACATCTGCATCATCATCCTAAATGAGGATGAAATCGACCTCCTGTTCACCTGATGGCCCCTCATCATGCATGGGCTTCTTGTCCTTGTCCTCCTGGGAGCCTGTTCTTCTGAGGATGTATCACTTTGAGTCTCCATCTCATACTTTGATGAGCCCTCAGATGCCATGACTGTTGTTTGTACCTTGAGTTTTAGGCTGCCCTTTGATTCAAATGAAGCTGGTAGTTGCTTTGGCAATCTGCCACCAAGGGGACAATTAAAGAAGGAGTATTAGGAAGGGAATGAAGTAATAGGAATAAGGATTAAAGGGAGAGATTCGTCAGGGATTTGGGAGAAGTTTGGGTATAGTGTTGATGGGGTAGGGTTTGTGTTGTTTGCAAGGTAGGGCTTGGGTTTTTTCTTGAGCAATAGGAAGAGGGGAAAGGGAGTATGATTTTTTGGTAGGATTACGATAGTGATTATAGGGACAATAGCATAGGAGAAAGAGTAATGGGGGTAGGGTAGGAAACACCTCGGCAGCACTGCCACTGTAGCACAAACCCTAGGATCATGATTTCTTTGTTTCTCTTTTGTTGGCTTTATAAAAATGTTTGCACTTGATTTATACCCCTACCACCATGCTATCCCTTTCAAATTTTGATGCAAGAACAGAGGTAAGTGACCTATCTTTCAAATTTGAGGAGCATCCAAAAGTTTTTAGGCAGATTGGATAGTTTATGGGCCTTATATTTCTATGTGTCGCGCGCTCTGCCCAGTGCGCCGCACTCTCCATGTGCGTCGCACCCGTTCAAATTAACACTGGGCAATTCCTCCCAGTGCGCCGCGCACTCTATGTGCGCCACGCTCCTCCACCTGTGCATCGCACTATTTCCGGAAGACTTTTGGAGGCCTTCCCGATGTCCAAATTGGGTGTAGGATATCGCGTTGGAAATTTTTTTGAGTCTACTTTCCAACCCAAGTAGAAGTTTTCAATTTGGAGTTCATTTTCCCTATCAAAAATTAAATCTCCCAAGACTGGTCAAAATGTGCCAAATGAGGCTGCCTAAAGGTAGAGTGATGTTATAGTCAACGTTTGAATGCCTTCCTCAACTCCAAATTGAGCTCATGATAGCTCATTAGAAAGCTCTTGGTGTCTAGTTATCATTTGACTCATCAAGAAAGTCATTTGGTCAACTGAGATAGGAGAAAATTTGATTTTCCCAAGGTCAATTCAGAGGTACATCAATTCTCCCGAGGCAATTATATTTTTGAGATTTCTCCAAAATCATGACACCTGTGTAAAAAATGAAGGAGGTTTTTCTTCCTTGGAATGTTTTGGAAAAAAAACCTCTCTCAGTTTTCCCAAATTCATATTTGATTGCTCATAAACATCATTTGAGTGAAACCTATCTCGATGTGTGGGGAAAATGAACAAGGTGTAAAATGACCTAGTGGAACTTGACATGATGATGAAAACCCTTTGAATAATGGTACACTCAGTTGAATGGTTACATGGAATGTCATTTGGAAAACTTTAACAAGGGTAAAATCAAACCCTATACCTAATGCCTAGTGACCAAATTTTTCTTGAAGACTCACTGAAATGACAAAATTTGACCTTGACACCTTAAAATCACTTTGTAAGAGCATGTTTGATCTCTACCGGAGGACTGACAAGACCATCTCTAACATTGGCTCCAATGGGGGATGGTATCTCCTTGGAGGTGCCAAGAACAGTAGATATCTGGAAGAGCTAGATAGTGCCTTCATCCATTGGGCTATGGAGTCATTATTTTGACAAACAACACAAGACTTCGACTCATTTATTGACTGAAACTTGACTGAAACTGACTCAATGTGAACTGAAATGACTAAAAAACTTGACTCTATGCAAAAGGAAATGACTCATGACTGACTTAACTAAAACAAGAACTGACAAAACTTATTCAATGGCAGCAGTCCATCAAGATTCGAGGGTTTCAAATCATGATGACAACCACCTGCGTACTAATGTAATATGTACAATCATGTGTAATGTGTCTTCCAATGTAACCAATCAAGTAAATGCCTCCTTGATTGATTCTCCGGATCAGATCTTCTGGTCAACAACAGATACTGGTAACTGGGCCTCCAAAAACATAATTGACCATGATATTTTTCATTACTAAATATTGTAATAAACACCTTCATGGCTGACTGCAACAGATGTGCCAGAGGATCTTGAAAAACATGAAATCTGTCCTCCTGCTGAAATAACAAGGTGTCTTTCTCCTTTGCTTCTGATTTTCCTTTATGATGTACTTCAGTATGAGTATGTTCTTGATCCTCAAAGAATTCTGAACAAGCAGATGACTGGATTTCCTCTTCAAAGAACATTTCAAAACATGAAACATAGGAAGAAGAAACTGAAATGGCATCCTGAATGGTCAGATCTTCGGTAGTTTGAAAATCTTGCAGGTTATCTTCATATGATATGATAGCCAGATTCTCATTACATTCATTAATCATAAGAAAAGAAACTTCAAATGCTTCGTGAAACTCAAGCATGGCCTTTCTGTCCTCTATCATAAATTCATCCAGAGAAAATTTTTCACCTCCTTGAACAAAGATATCCTCTTGCTGTTCATGAATTGACTGAGTTACCTCATTAGGAAGGTTGTGTTCTGATGGGATGAGGGCAGTTAGGTTTGTAACTCTGTCTTCTTCATTTGAGGTGGCCTCAACAATGCAATTCTCCTCTATGAGATTTGGAACAACATGTTTTTCCTCATCACAATCTGTTTCTCGATCTGGTTTATCATCATCATTTTCTGAGATTGGAACATCATTTTCCTGCGTATCCTCATTTATTTCAACCAGATCTGAAATAAAACTTCTTCTTTCCTCATTTTCGGCCATATGGAACTCTTCATCCTGCTGATCTATAAAGCAGATCACCAGACTGTCATCCTTTTCTTTAGATATATTACGAAGGTTCTGCCTTATAAACTGAAATGCTTCGTAACACAAAGGTACAGAATCCTCTTGCATCATTAAATCATGTATTTCGGCTGCCTCACCTTCATCTGTAATATGACCTTGAATTGTGTTTGGTGGCTGCAAATCTGCTTTAGCTTGAGCTGGAACATGACCTTGCAAGAGTTGATCTATCTCTTCTTCAGACAAAGGAGATAATACCCTTTGTTTCCTTTTTCTCAAACAGTGATTTTCTTCAATATTTTCAAGAGAAGGAGTATATAAATTTTCCTCATGGTGATGATTCATCTCATGTAATTCATGTTGACTGTCAAGATGCAAAATTCCTTCATTTTCCACCGTATTACAATCTTGGTCATGCTGCAAATTTTCATGATCATTTTTATGCTGCTGAAAGGGAATTTCATACAGGGATTCCATCATCCAATGATCCATAAAATTATCCTCCCCATAATATTTTTCAAGGCTCTCAATAAAACCATAAGCATGCTTGCAACAATCATGAACTAGATTCAATGATGGATAAGAGTCTTTATATCTTTCAATGAACAGGTCATGAAAATCCTTTAGACTGTAAATACAAGCAGCGGACAAGTATTCATACCAAGATCGGGCTTTACCTTCTAGAGTGGCCATGAATATCTTCATTAAGCAATATTAAGGAAAATCAACTTTCAACTTGTGAATATGCATGTGAAATCGAACAAGATGTAAAGCAGCGTCCTTCTTACCATCATCTTTAAACATAGGTAGACTTTTTGACCAATCTACCTTCAGAATTTTATTTGGGAAGCCTGGGATGTGATCTCGGCTCATGGGAGCGTATCTTCTTGCAATCCAATCCATCTTGAAAAACATCTCAAAGCTACTGACCTTCTGCAGTGGAGTCACCATGAAGCACCCATTGCTGGTTTCTTCAGTGAATGGAGTCGCCAGGTGAATGATTTCAGCCGTCTTGTTTCTGATCATTCTTCACCATCAACCATCAGAGCTGAACTTGAGATATGTCCTGGGGCAAGACAATCTTCAAGAAAACCATTTTATTCCCCAGCGGAGTCGCCACTATGTTAGCACCTAAATCTGCCTCAGGCTGAAGGAAGGCAAAATTCAGGGTAACCACAAACCAAGCTCAGTCTGGTAGCTAGCCCTACCAGAACAGGAGAGGGCTCTCTCTGAGTCACACTCAGTGAATAGATGAATGAGAAGGACTGAGATGACTTAAAATGAACTATTTGTCTTAGGCTAGTAAGTGGAAATGAAAACGAGTGATTTTTATGAATGACTGTATTTCTAGGATGTTATGGGACCACTGGACCTCAATGAACAGATAACTTAAAATGAAGGCATAGATTATTTCGTGAGGTAAGGTAGGCTGAAAGCATAGCAGTTTAGTTTTAAAATGTGGCGGGATGGAAAGATTGATTAAGAAGTTGAAAAGGGCATGGGCAACATGAATCCTTTTCAAACAGAAGAAAGAACACTGTATATGAATTTTTCCCACAAGTAGAGCAATAGAATTGAATTCTACCTAATCTCACTCAAAAAATTTCACCAGAAATGGATACGAATTGAAACTATGGAACATAAATAAGAAATGGAGAGAATGATTAAGAAGTTGAAAAGGGCATGGGTGACATGAATCCTTTTCAAACAAAAGAATGAACACTGTATGTGAAATTTTCCCACAGGTAGAGCAATAGAATTGAATTCTACCTGATCTCACTCAAAAAACTTCACCAGAAATAAAGGCGAAATGGAATACAAAACATAACAAGGTACATATGAAACATAAGAGAAACACTTGCTATACTCACAACCACAAGAATCTCATGAAACAGAGCCGCTACCTTTCATTAATTCTCTGTAAAAATATACAATGCAGAAACAAAGTTTCTTTACCACAGTCTCCCAGAAGTTACAAGCCAACCAACCATTTGCAAATAAAATGTATACAATATATAGAATGTGGGGAGAAGAGATGGAATGCCCAGGGATTGGCAAGTTACTCAAATCATTTTGAATTGGAGATGGAGAGCCAACCATCAGCTACAGGTGCAGCGCTCTCAAGCATGACATTTGGCTAGGGTGACCCTTTGCATTCCTTTGCCACTTGCATAGATGCCCATCTAGAGAGAAAACTATTTAAATGTCGCCTTTGGTGCCAAAAAAAACTGAAGTGTAGATGACCGGGCCCACTTGGAGAAGTCGTGACCCGAAATTTCGCGAAACGGAAGCAAATTGGCAATTTTTCCTCTGTGCATCGCGCGCTTTTCTCTATGTGTCGCGCTACGTTTGGGCCTGTTTTGGGGCACTTTCAGGTGTCCAAAATGTGCCCAAGTGGGCTTGTTGAAAAGCCTGTCCTGTCTACTTTCTAACCCCACTGGAATTTCTCAATTTGGTGCTCATTTACACCTTGAAATCTTCATTCTCCCAAGACTGCTTTCTGTATGCCCAAAAAGTGGCAGAGAGGCCATCTTTGGGTGTTTTTTGACCTTTAGGAGACCCAAAGCTTATCAAAATTTCTTTCCTGAACACCAGTAGACGTATTTTTTGATGCTGAGTTCAAATATGCAAGCCGTTTCTTCATTGGAGCTCTAGAATTTTAGGGTCGCGCAGGGAGGAATTTCCTATTTTTTGTCCAAAAAATTTCAAAATTTCAAAATGTGCTCCAAATTTCTTGAAATTTGGTCTGGAGCTTCTTCATTAAGTGTTATGGTGGGCCAAGGATTTCCTCAGTCAATATCTAGAGTCGATCATGCTCTTTTTTCCTCTTTTGCCTTTTTCATGCCTTCCTTAGGTTTGCCTTCAAATTCCTTATTCGTGCCTTGCAAACCTTGTTCCGTGCCCAATAGTGGTTTTTCATGTTCCTGAGCATGTCCCTGTCCTTGTGTGCTTTCATCGACAGCTTCTCTAAGTGGATGTGGATCCTCTCGAGCAAAATCTCTCAATCAGCCTCTATCTCCTACTGAATAGGTGTCTTCTCATTTAGGCTTCTTTGGGCAGCCCGCTGGTCTTCACGGATGTTTTGTAGCTCCATGATCTCATGCTATTCCTCAGGCTACATGTTTCTCTGCTCCAAATTCTCGATGATCCATTTGGCCTTATCCACATTGAGTGACAAGTCTTGGATCTCCGTGTTCTGCTCCTGAATAGTCATCCTAAGTCGGGCCATCTCCACATCTGCATCATCATCCTAAGTGAGGATGAAATCGGCCTCCTGTTCACCTGATGGCCCCTCGTCATGCATGGGCTTCTTGTCCTTGTCCTCCTGGGAGCCTGTTCTTCTGAGGATGTATCACTTTGAGTCTCCATCTCATACTCTGGTGAACCCTCAGATGCCATGACTACTGTTTGTATCTTGAGTTTTAGGTTGCCCTTTGATTCTTATGAAGTTGGTAGTTGCTTTGAAAATCTTCCACCAAGGGGACAATTAAACAGGGATTATTAGGAAGGGAATGAAGTAATGGGAATAGGGATTAAAGGGAGATATTTGTCAGGGATTTGGGAGTAGTTTGGGTATAGTGTTGATGGGGTAGGGTTTGTGCTGTTTGCAAGGTAGGGCTTGGGTTTTTTCTCGAGCAATAGGAAGAGGGGAAAGGGAGTATGATTTTTTGGTAGGGTTAGGTTAGTGATTATAGGGACAATAGCATAGGGGAAAGAGTAATGGGGGTAGGGTAGGAAACACCTTGGTAGCACAGCCACTGTAGCACAAACCCTAGGATCATGATTTCTTTGTTTCTCTTTTGTTGGCTTTATAAAAATGTTTGCACTTGATTTATACCCCTACCACCATGCTATCCCTTTCAAATTTTGATGCAAGAGCAGAGGTATGTGGCCTATCTTTCAAATTTGAGGAGCATCCAAAAGTTTTTAGGAAGATTGGATAGTTTTTGGGCCTTATATTTCTGTGCGCCGCGTGCTCTGCCCAGCGCGCTGCGCTCTCCATGTGCGTCGCGCCCATTCAAATTAACGCTAGGCAATTCCTCCCAGTGCGCCGCGCTCCTCCACCTGTGCGTCGCTCTTTTTCCAGGAGACTTTTGGAGGCCTTCCCGGTGTCCAAATTGGGCACAGGATAGTGCATTGGAAAGGTCTTTGATCTACTTTCTAACCCAAGTGGAATTTTTCAATTTGGAGTTCATGTTCCCTGCCAAAAATCAAATCTCCCAAGACTGGTCAAAATGTGCCAAATGAGGCTGCCTAAAGGCAGAGTGATGTTACAGTCAACTTTTGAATGCCTTCCTCAACTCCAAATTGAGCTCATGATAGCTCATTGGAATGCTCTTGGTGTCTAGTTATCATTTGACTCATGAAGAAAGTCATTTGGTGAACTGATCTAGGAGAAAATTTGATTTTCCCAAGGTCACTTCAGAGGTACATCAATTCTCCCAAGGCAATTATATTTTTGATATTTCTCCAAAATCATGACACCTGTGTAAAAAGTGAAGGAGGTTTTTCTTCCTTGGCATGTTTTGGAAAAAAAACCTCTCTCATTTTTCCCAAATTCATCTTTGATTTCTCAGAAACATCATTTGAGTGAAACCTATCTCGATGTGTGGGGAAAATGAACAAGGTGTAAAATGACCCAGTGGAACTTGACATGATGATGAAAACCCTTTGAATGATGGTACACTCAGTTGAATGGTGACATGGAACGTCATTTGGACAACTTTAGCAAGGGTAAAATCAAACCCTAGACCTAATTCCTAGTGACCAAATTTTGCTTGAAGACTCATTGAAATGACAAAATTTGACCTTGACACCTTAAAATCACTTTGTAAGAGCATGTTTGATCTCTGCCAAAGGACTGACAAGACCGACTCTAACAGGTATTTTTCCAATAATCACTAAAGTCCATGACAATCAAGGTCTGGTCCTTTAATGGACAAAAGTCATTTTCGATCATTAGGTCTAGGGATTAATCAATTTGGTCTTCAACTATGTCCAATAAAGCTATGCAGGACAGAGTGAGGCCCTTACAAAGTTATGATTCAAAGAGTTTCATTGTCATGTGGACAAACTTCGACTGTTCTTCAAAACTTTGTTTCGAAGAAAAGTCAAACAGTGTCATTTGTGATAAAATTTTCAAAAAAGTCGTCAATTGATTTCTTCAGGTGCAGTCATGGTTTCTATGGCCAAATGCCCTATCATGCAATCCCTGCAAAGAGTGCCAAAAATTTCATAATTTGAGCTAAAATTTCAAAGGGAAAAGTGAAATTAAGTGTTGCTTTAAGTCAGTGAAAAAAGCCAAAATGAAACATTAGCAAAGTGGGTTTTTGGAGAAGAGAAAAGTTAAACCCATGACTTCAAAGTTTTTATATACAAGTTTCCACAAAAATCAAGGTCATTGTGCAAATCAAGGTCATAGAGAAACATATCAAAGTTTGTGAGAGAGCTAGCACGCATTTGGAGTGAAGTGGGAGTCGTTTTCCAGAGCGCGGCGCACACACAGAGGGGCACGGCGCACACAGAGCCACCCCACAGTGCAAATTTTACAAGGGCGCGACGCACTGGGTTTGGCGCATGGTGCACACCCACAAAGGCCCGAAATCGTGCCAAATTTCCTGTGAAATCCTTCATATCAACAGATATCACAACAACTCCTAGTTTCACACCATCATCAAAGGGCAGCCCAAGTACAATACACACAGCAGTCATGGCATCTGAGCATTCATTAGAGTATGAGATGGAGACACAAAGTGATTCATCCTCGGAAGAACAGGCTCCCAGGAGACATCACAAGAGTGGAAAACATGTTAGAGATGAGCCAACTACCCTCACTGAATTGCAGGCCTACCCTCTTGCCATGTCATGTTTCCAGCATCTATCATGTTTTGAATTTTGTCAAACGGTGGCTAATGTTAGAGTTCATCATGAGTTGGCCCATATTTTTGTGCTTCACCTACATGGAGGTCAGTCTATCTCGGTCATGGTCACCTTCACATTGACACGTGAAACTATCTCATTGGCAACCGGCATATCGAATGTTGGAGAACAGTGGCACAAGAGAAAGAAGGTGGATAGGAAACATTATGAGCCTTACATTAAGGCCAGTTTCTTGAGGCATCTCACAAGAGTCTTTTCATTCAGATATTTGAAAGATGAATATGCTTCGCTCATGAAATTGATCATAAAGTACTTCAGCTGTGAGGGGAGGTTCTCTCGTCTATATGCCTACCACATCAGGTTGCTCATGCACTTTACTAGGGTGCGGATGATGAACCTCCCATTTTTCATTTCTAGGAACATAGAGAGTATGAACACCTTCATGTAGCGTAAGACCCCTCAGTAGCAACTTAACAATGTTTATCACTTTGCTCTTATCCGGATTTTGGTGGATCATCAGTTGGGATTGCAGGGCATTGCTTGGGAGGACTTCATCTCCCGTGACCTCTTCAGCACTTCACAGGTATTATCAGAGGTATAACATGAGATAGGTGGTCCTTCTCATCAGTATGAGTGCCATGAGACCACTATTATGCCAGTATTCGTTACATATCAGAGAGGAAGTAGGCACTTGTTTGCAGCAGCAAAGCGAGTGTTATCTCCACTTGGGGTGGAAGGGGCCTTGCTTCCGGCATCAAAAACACAGGTACAGGACAAGGGAAAGAGGCCCATGCATGACAAGGGGCCATTAGGTGAACAAGAGGCTGACTTCATCCTCATTCAGGATGATGATGTAGATGTGGAGAGTGCCAAACTTAGGATGACCATCCAAGAGTAGAAAATGGAGATCCAAGACTTGTCACTCAATTTGGAGAGGGCCAAATGGATCATCAGGTATTTGGAGTAGAGGAACAAATAGCTTGAGGACCAACATGATATCATGGAGCTGCAAAGCATCCGTGAGAATCGCCAAGCTGCCCAGCATAGGAGGATCGAGCTCACTCCCTTGGAGCAAGAGATTAATAATGACCATGAGTCTTGGCTCGAGCGTATCAACATCCACCTTGAGAGACTGCTGGAGAAGGCCGACAAGGACAAAACCATACTGAGGCAGATGGTTTATCATTACAGGGCATGGAACATGAGTTCAAAGGCTCAGATAAGGAGCTTGAAGGAAAAATTGAGCAAAATGACAAAGAGGCAAAAGAGGAAAAAAGAGCAAGATCGGCTTCGAATCTTGGCTGAAGCCTCTGTGGCCTAGCATAGTACCTCTTAGAGAAACTCCAACCCAAATTTCAAGAAATTTGGGGCAATTTTGGTCACATGGAAAAATTTTGGTCACAACACAGGTTTTTTCTCCCTGTGCGTC
>APFE031634827.1:38114-49946 GCA_000404065.3 Pinus taeda
TGTTAAATTGTTTGGTGGAAAAGGAAGCAAAGAAGGGCATGGAGGACTGCCACCAAGGAGACTGTGGTGGTCACCTTTTTTCGAAATCAACATCAAATAAAATTCTGAGAGCGGGATACTACTGGCTGACATTGTTTGCTGATGTATATAAGATGGTTAAGAGTTGTCATAAGTGTCAAATTTTCGAAGGACGACAAAAGTTACAGCCTTTGCCACTTAAGCCTATTGAGGTGAGTGCCCCTTTCCAACAATGGGGGTTGGATTTGATAGCTGAAATTCATCCCGCTTCTTCAGGTCAGCATAGATGGATCCTCACAGCGACAGATTATTTCACGAAATGGATCGAGGCAATTCCCACCAGACAAGCTACTGATGCGGTAATCATTTCATTCCTTGAAAATAACATCTTGTCTCGCTTTGGTTGCCCGAATAATTTAATCACTGATAATGCAGCAGCTTTTAAATAAAAAAGGATGGTAGAGTTTTGTCATAAATATCACATCATTTTGGGTCACTCAACTGCCTATCATCCGCAAGGCAATGGATTGGCGGAGTCTTCGAACAAATCATTGGTCAACATCATCAAGAAGCTGTTGGAAATAAATAAGAAGAGCTGGCATAAGAGGTTGGTCAATGCACTGTGGGCAAATCGAGTCAGTCAGAAGAAATCCATAGGTACATCACCTTTCGAGCTTGTTTATGGAGTTGATACAGTATTTCCTACCTCTCTTGCTACCTCGGTAGTCAAACTTCTTCAGCAGGCTGGCAGTGAAGAAGATCCCATGCAGAGAAGGTTGAATCAAATGGTCCACTTGCAGTAGACCAGAGAAGAAGTTTTCAAGAACACATCCAAATTGAAGGAGAAGATCAAGAAAATTTATAACAGAAAGGCAAAGGCAGACAAATTTCAGTTGGATGATGTGGTGCTGAAGTGGGATGCAAGGAATGAGGAAAACACTAAGCGCGGTAAGTTCGATAACCTTTGGAAAGGTCCCTTTAAAATTGCAGCATATCGGGGTCAGACTGCCTTCCTTGTGAAGGAAATGAATGAGGAATATTGTCTAGGAGGGCCGATCAATGGTCGGCTGCTCAAGCGGTACCATTTCTGAGTTATTAATGCTACTTCCACTATCATTATAAATATCATTTTTATTTCAGTTTGGTTAGATTTTGTCAAGTTAGTCTTCAAGTCATTTCAATGTCAATGTCAAATTTAAGTCAATTTTTTGGTCATTTCAATTTCATAAATGAGTCGGAGTCCTGTGTTGTCTGTCAAAATAATGACTCCAAAGCCTAATGGACGAAGGCACTATCTAGATCTTCCAGAGATCTGTTGTTCTTGGCACCTCCAAGGAGCTACCATCCCCCATTGGAGCCAATGTTAGAGTCGGTCTAGTCAGTCCTCCGTCAGAGATCAAAACTCTTTATGCATTTCATTTTTAGGAGTTCCACTCCATTCACCCAGCTACATTCCGCTAGGGGCATGCCATAGTCTGATGGAAAAGGTCATTCTAGTCATTTCCCCTCATGTTTGGCTCCTGCTGGCTTAGGTCTTTTGTCAATAATCACTAAAGTCCATGACAGTCAAGGTCTGGTCCTTTAATGGACAAAAGTCATTTTCGATCACTAGGTCTAGGGATTAATCAATTTGGTCTTCAACCATGTCCAATAAAGCCATGCAAGCCAGAGTGAGGCCCTTACAAAGTTATGATTTAGAGAGTTTCATCGTCATGTGGACAAACTTCGACTGTTCTTCAAAACTGTGTTTTGAAGAAAGAGTTTCATCGTCATGTGGACAAACTTCGACTATTCTTCAAAACTTTGTTTTGAAGAAAAGTCAAACAGTGTCATTTGTGATAAAATTTTCAAAAACGTCGTCAGTTGATTTCTTTATGTGTAGTCATGGTTTCTGTGGCCAAATGCCCTGTCATGCAATCCCTGCAAAGAGTGCCGAAAATTTCATCATTTGAGCTAAAATTTCAAAGGGAAAAGTGAAATTCAATGTTGCTTTAAGTCAGTGAAAAAAGCCAAAATGAAACATTAGCAAAGTGGGTTTTTGGAGAAGAAAAATTAAATCCATGACTTCAAAGTCTTTATATACAAGTTTCCACAAAAATCAAAGTCATTGTGAAAATCAAGGTCATAGAGAAACATAGCAAAGTTTGTGAGAGAGCTAGCACGCATTTGGAGTGAAGTGGGAGTCGTTTTCTAGAGCGCGACGCACACATAGAGGGGCGTGGCGCACATACTGAGCGCGGCGCACACAGAGCCACCCCACAGTGCAAATTTTACAAGGGCGCGACACATATAAACGGCGTGGCGCACTGGGTTTGGCACGCAGTGCACACCCACAAAGGCACGAAATCGTGCCAAATTGCCTCAAATTGCCTGTGAAACCCCTCAAATCAACAAATATCACAACAACTCTTAGTTTCACACCATCATCAAAGGGAAACCCAAGTACAATACACATAGGAGTCATGGCATATGAGCATTCATCAGAGTATGAGATATAGACACAAAGTGATTCATCCTCGGAAGAATAGGCTCCCAGGAGACATCACAAGAGTGACAAACATATTAGGGATGATCAAACTACCCTTACTAAATTGCAGGGTTGCCCTCTTGCCATGTCATGCTTCCAGCATCTATCATGTTTTGAATTTTGTCAAAGGGTGGCTAATGTTAGAGTTCATCATGAGTTGGCCCATATTTTTGTGCTTCACCTACATGGAGGTCAGTCTACTTGGCCGGGCTCACCTTCACATTGACACCCGAAACTATCTCATTGGCAACCGGCATACCGAATGTTGGAGAACAGTGGCACAAGAAAAATAAGGTGGATAGGCAACATTATGAGGCTTACATTATGGCCAGTTTCCTGAGGCAACTCACAAGAGTCTTTCCATTCAGATATTTGAAAGATGAATATGCTCTGCTCATGAAATTGATCATGAAGTACTTTAGCTGTGAGGGAAGGTTCTCTCGTCTATATGCCTACCACATCAGGTTGCACATGCACTTTACCAGGGTGCGGATAATGAACCTCCCATTTTTCATTTGCAGTAACATAGAGAGTATGACCAACTTCATGCATCATAAGACCCCTCAGCAGCAACTTAACAGTGTTTATCACTTTGCTCTTATCCGGATTTTGGTGGATCATCAGTTCGGATTACAGGGCATTGCTTGGAGGACTTCATCTCTCATGACCTCTTCAGCACTTCACAGGTATTATCAGAGGTAGAGCATGAGATAGGTGGTCCTTCTCATCAATATGAGTGCCATGAGACCACTACTATGCCAGTATTCGTTACATATCAGAGAGGCAGTAGGCACTTGTTTGCAGCAGCAAAGTGAGTGTTATCTCCACCCGGGGTGGAAGGGTCCTCGCTTCCGGCATAGACAACACAGGTACAGGACAAGGGAAAAATGCCCATGCATGACAAGGGGCCATCAAGTGAACTGGAGGGCGACTTCATCCTCATTCAGGATGATGATGCAGATGTGGAGAGTACCAAACTTAGGATGACCATCCAGGAGCAGAAAACAGAGATCCAAGACTTGTCACTCAATTTGGAGAGGGCCAAATGGATCATCAGGTATTTGGAGTAGAGGAACAAATAGCTTGAGGACCAGCATGAGATCATGGAGCTGCAAAGCATCCGTAAGAATCACCAAGCTGCCTAGCATAGGAGGATCGAGCTCACTCCCTTGGAGCAAGAGATTAATAATGACCATGAGTCTTGGCTCGAGCATATCAACATCCACCTTGAGAGACTGTTGGAGAAGGCTGACAGGGACAAAACCATATTGAGGCGGATGGTTTATCATTAGAGGGCACGGAACATGAGTTCAAAGGCTCGGATAAGGAGCTTGAAGGCAAAATTGAGAAAAATGACAAAGAGGCAAAAGAGGAAAAAAGAGAAAGATCAACTTCAAATCTTGGCTGAAGCCTCTGTGGCCCATCAGAGTACCTCTTAGAGAACCTCCAACCCAAATTTCAAGAAATTTGGGGCAATTTTGGTCACATGGCAAAATTTTGGTCACAACACAGGTTTTTTCTCCCTATGCCGCGACACTTAGGATTGGGAGATCCAAATTGCAAATGGTTTGCATTTTTGGATTCATCATGCAAATTCATGACTACTGGTGCATGGACAAGAAATTTGGGCTTGATTTGAGTCTCCAGGAGGTCAAAAACACCCAAAAAATGACCTCTCTGCCCCTATTTTGACACACAGGAAGCAGTCTTGGGAGAATGAATATTTGGAGGGGAAAATGAGCACCAAATTCAGAAATTCCACTTAGGTTGGAAAGTAGACAGGCCAAGATTTCCAAAAAGTACACTTGGGCACATTTTGGACTTCTACAGGTACCTCAAAACAGCCTCCAAAGTGGCGCGGTGCATATAGAATTGGGCGCGGTGCATATAGAGAAAAGGGCCAAATTCACCTCCGTTTTGCGAAATTTCGATTCGCAACTTTCTCCAAGTGGGCCCGCTCATCTATATTTCACTTTTTTAGGCAACTAAGGCAAAATTTAAAGAGTTTTGCTTCTATCCAAGTGGCAAAGGTAGGCAAACGGTCACCCAAGCCATTTGTCATTTTTGTAACGTTGCACCTGTAGCTAATGGTTGGATTTCCATCTCCATTTTGTAATGATTTGAGAAACTCCCCAAACCTTGGTCGTTTTATTTCCTCATGGCATAGTCTATTTATTTTATGCAAACCATTTACAAAGGGTTGGTTGGCTTGTAATTTCTGGGCAACTGTGGGAAAGAAACTATGTTTCTTCATTGTATATTTTGACAGAGGATTAATGAAAGGCAGCGGCTCTATTTCATGAGATTCATGTGGTTGTGAGTGTAGCAAATGTGTTTTTCCTTATGTTTCATATGTATTTCTTTATGTTTCATAGTTCATTCATATTCATTTTCAGTGAAATTTTCTGAGTAAGATAAGGTAGAATTCTTTTTTATTTCTCTACCTGTGGGAAAGTTTCACGCTGTGTGTTTTTCTTCTATTGAAAAGGATTCATGTACTTATGCCCTTTTCACCCTCCTAAAAAATCTCTCCATTCCACGTTATTTCAAACTAAATTGCTAGTCTTTCCGCCTGTCTTGTCTCACGAAGTAATATGTGCCTTTGTATTAAATTCTCTACTCATTGCTATCTGTTGGTCCCATACCATCCTAGAAACTCAGTCATTCATAAAAAATTGTTTCTTGTATCCATATTTACTTACTAGCCTAAGATCAATATCTCACTGTAAGTCATCTCAGACCATTTCATTTGTTTATTTGCTGAGCGTGACTCGGAGAGAGCCCTCTCCTGTTCTAGTAGGGCTAGCTACCAGACTAAGCGTGGTTTGTGGTTACCCTGAATTTTGCCTTCCTTCAGCCTAAGGCAGTTTTAGGTGCTAACACTAGGTATACTGAAGTCAAAATTGAGAACTTTACCACATCATGGAGCAACATCTACTTCAACAACAATCTTGAGGTTTCTCTTTTTGAGTTTAACCTGGATCATTTCAATTTGAGTTTCTAGTGTTGTGACTTGTCCCTGTAACATTTTTCTATCTACCTTTAACCAACTATTCCTTTTATACATATGCTCCAACATTTTGTGCAAAGGAAAAGTCCTTCTTATCATCTTTTTAGATTTGTCTGCAATTTCATCATAAAAATCTATATGTTTTAACACTTCATTTTGGTATTCATCAAACTCAAGATTGGTCTTGATAACTTCTTCTCTAGCCTCCCTTAATTATTCTTGTAGGACCTCTATTCCACTTTTTTCTTGAACAACTTCCTTTCCTTTCTTTTTCTTTGATGGTTTTGTTTTGTCCAATGGTGCTTCAAGTATTTCTTCAACTTGCTGCATTAATCTTGTGACAGGTTTCCTTGGCCTAAAAATGAAACCATGTTCTTCTTGAGTAAAGTCTAATTTCTTATCTCTCTTTCTTTTCTTTTTGGTTTCAATTTGGGTCACTTCTATAAGCTTCTCAACTGGAATTTCTTCAATGTCTATAGGTTCTAGAGTGTTAGTCAGTTTGCCCTTCTTTGTACTCTGTTCTTTACTCTGTCTTCTGTTCATCCTCCTTTCAGTGTTGGTGGAAGTTTCAATTATAAGTTTCTCTGCCATTGGTTGCTACTTTTCTACTAATTTATGCCATTTTACTGATTGCTTCTCTTTTCTATGGGTTGTGGATTTAGATTTAGGAGTTCTCCTAGAGGGGGTAGAAACATCTAATTCATACCCATTTAAGAACAAAAAGGTAAGCAAATCTATGTTCAATCTATTTAACTCTTGAACCACTAGTAATTTGATAAGACCATGATGAAAAACAAAGGTATTTCTTGTATATGGTTTAACTTTAACCTTGCTAGCCATTTTTCCTAGACTTCTGAAGAGATAAAAAGGGATATCTAAGGGTTATTTACCTGTGAAATGGAGCAGCAACCTGAAGTGGTACTGGTAGACCATATGGAACCTTCCTTCACATGTAAAATACTCTTGAATAACCATTATCAACTTGGAATAATGCTCCTTAAGGAAGGTTCTGGAGATTGCTACTGTCATATAATTCCCTCGATGTTCTTCCTTCAAGAATTCATCACAATTCTGCAGTTGGAACTTCTAGACTTTAAACCATGTTTCCCTTGACCTTGGTATGTTAGTAGCATGGGAAATGGTGTCTGGAGAGACATTCAAACTTAAGATGCCAATCCTTGTCAAATTTATGAAGAATTATTTAGTGATTTGCACATGAAAACCCTGCAATTTTTGGCAAAATCGCAGACATCCCACTTTGGCAAATGATTGTACAAAAGCCAGGTCTTCTTCAAGAAGTTTCATGTATGTGGGCTCATAATGAACTACAACACCTCCTTTGTATTATTTTCTGGTTTCCATGCTTATCAACAAGTCGAGAGCTTCTTGTGAGTTGCTTCCTCTTCGCCTGCAAACCAATTTGTGAACAACTAGACCTCACTTAGACCACGACTAAACTTGTTTTGACAACGCAAACCCTATTCGACGACAATACTTGTGAACTTTTTTATAGTAGAATATGGTATAAAGGGGAAAAGGAGATGTAAGTGTGAATGAAAAGGAGTGGATGACATGAGAATAAATGTGTATAATGACTTAGTACAACTCTGACATCACTAGCAATCACTTAAAATAAAACTATTACACAACAACATACTTTCATAGCAAGACAAGTGTCAGGATGGATTGTTTTGCTATGGAACTGTCAAGGACTTTCGTAGCGAATTCTGGGTTTGTTGAACTAGATTCACTATGAAAGTTTGTAAAACTGTCAGACAAGACAATTATGAAATGGTGACATAAAAAAAATGGAATTATGACCTTTTATTTTTATGATGACCCTATCAAACACTAAATGTACCCTATGACAACTTTGACATCAAGCTAAATCTAAAAACCCTATCTAAGATGACTAATCAAACTAAAAATTATTTCTAGGAGTTATCATGGATAACAGAATCTAGACCTCTTAACATTGATGTATACCTCTCTCTCTTCTACACCTTCCAGGATTTATTTCTTGGCGAAATCCTTAAATATATTTTGCCAAGTTAGGGTAATATACTTTTCTAGGAAACATGTTGTTTCCTTCAAGATTGGTACTTTAGGTTTCAGGTTGTTCACAATGGCTTCTTTACTAATTTCAACGGTCTCTCTTACAGGTCCTTTCCTTATAACCAGAGATATGTTGTCGGTATAGGATGATACATTGATATGTTGAAGATATGTGGTACTTGGAAACTAAAAATCATTCATGTCAAAATATACAAGATTATTCCCACAAAATCCCTACTCTAACTCTATTTTTTGTGTGTGATTCTCATTGTGGGAAAATAGTGCATTGGTATTAACATGAACATAGAGGCTAGGGACAAGGATAGTCTTGGTTAATGATTGGATATGCATAGTCTACTCACACAAGGTCAAGGAGTGAGCAGGGCATGAACACATATGCTAGGGATAAAACTTGGTTGGAATGAGCATTGGAAGATCTCAATGCGCTCTAGAGGAAAGAACATATGTATAGGTGCTAGCACATGAGATAGAGGCAAGGGTAAATAAACGGTGATCTGTAAATGCATAATGTGCTAACATTGGGTTAGATAACCCATGTGTTCGATGCTGACAATTTTTGTAGAGATAAGGTCATAAGAGCTATGTCTTTGATTTGCGTCGGTGCATTAGGTCACAAGGAGAAGCATCACAGGCATGAGCAAAATTTATAGATACAAGAGTGTGAGACATAGGTTCAAGAGTGTGCTAATGAAAATTATAGATACAATAGTGTGAGACCTAGGTTTAGTAGTGTGCCTGTGTGCCACTGAGAGGTTAGTTTATGGATGCAGTCAGAAAAATCCAAAAAATTGGCTAAGTGTAGGAAGGGTGGGGACTAAGAGTGCACAAATAAATCGTTTAGAATAAGAACTTCCAAAGAAATATAAACATTCAATATTTAAATAATATAAAGGGTCATGGAATGTGAAAGGTGCAAGAGGAAAAAACAAAGAACTAAATTTAAAAGGAATTGATCATAAAATAGGGGCGCAAGAAAATGACCTACCCAAAAGGAGCACGTGGCACTATTGTAGCGTGGAAAGATATATTTGTGCTTAGAAGGTGTGTGAAGTTCTAATCAGGCTGAAACTATGAAATGAACATGTTTGGGGGACTGGTATATATAAACATTCCACACGTGTGAGCTAGTCGTACTCCTAGAGTGCTCCCTAACATGAATTTTTGCGACAAAATTTTCTCTATGAAGCGCACTTGCAGTAGGGAGAATAAGTGTACAAGACTTGCTAAGAGAGAGTGTGCAAAGGAGGCATTGTGCACTAAGCTTGTGAAAAGGAAGTGCACTCTATCTTGGATATTTTCTAGGAAAAATCAGAATGAATTCAAACACCTAGAAGGTTTCAAACAAGCTTAGGATGACCTTGATCACTTAGTCATATGGAGAACATGATCAATAGGGGCTCCAAAATTAGATGAATTTGAAAATTTTGGAGGGTGGTTGTAGTAGCTACAACACTTGGAAATTCACTAGAAAAACCTCATCTTCTTTGTTTAGGTCTTACTTCAGTTCAAATCCTAGTCCTCAAGAAGTATTTATTCACCCTATGAATTACCCCAACTTCACTACTTATCCTGGTTATGGATGTAGTCCCTTCTATTTCTCTCGTTGGCTCAAGCAAATTTAACAAATCTAGTCAAGCTCCAATTATTTTGATTAGGGAGGAGGGTGATGTATATCTGCGAGCTTACAATATTCATAGTTTAGTGATATTCACCGATGTTGCTTCATTTCTAGCATGCTTGTTTAGTGTCGTGATAGAATCACCTTATGAATCATAAGCATTGCTTCACTACCAATAGGTCTGTTTAATACCTAGCGAAGTTACTTTCCTCAACTCTTTGCACAGGAAGCATTTCTCTTCTTTCACCTTTATTTTATTTTTCATTTATGCTCATTGGAATTTTGTGGGTGTTTATTTCACTAAGGTGGAAGAGGGATCTTGACGTATTTTACAGGCAATAGAGGTTGTTCCTTGTTTTACAGGGTCTTATATATTCTCATAAACTAATTTGCTCACTTGAGTTTTCTCCTTTCCCTTATCTACTCGATTGGGTCGACACATTTAAAACACTGATAAATACAAACATTGATTTGTGAAATGAAGTTCCTATAATAGATATGGGCATGGTAGTTCTAATAAATTTTTCCATTGGGAATGAATCATATTTTCCCTCTAGACATCATTTACTTTTATGATTTTTAGGACCAAACAAAAGAGGGATATCTATTTTTCCAAAAGATGAATTCCACAATGCCCTTTTAAACTCTCACCACATTATCATTGAGCCAAAACAAAGCACTTTTTCACACAAGGTATTATTTATGTACAATCATCAAACACTGAAAACATTGCAAAAAAATGAAAAATAAATGAAAAAAAGGGAAAAAACAAGGAAATAATACTATCTACAAGTGTGAGATGAAATCCAAGGATGCTACTAAAAATAAATATTTAAGTATTGTCCATTCATGGGAAGAGGGTTAGTCTTCCCATTTAGAGTTTGCAAATGATAAGTGTGTGGGCCAAGCTTCTCCTGTACCATGTATGGACCCATCCATAGGGATTGGAACTTAGTGTGTTTGTATTTGTCCTTGTGGGTTGTATCCCACTTTAGGACTAGATCTCCCACATTGAAATACTTATTCCCTATGAACTTCTATTCAAACCAGAGCTTGATACGCTTATGATGGACAACAAAATTTTCTTTGGTTTTCTACCTTTATTCATCCAATTTGAGAAGAGTGTCAATCCTATTTTGGATGGTTGGATAGGGTCTACCTCTATATTCCTGAGACAACTGCAAAGATGAGAGGTATAGATTCAGGGCTAGGATTAAATCTTTGCCATAGACAAGGAAGTAGGACGATGTGTATAAATTTTGAATAATATGACACTTATTCACAGAGATTATCCTGATTATACACTATTTGCGGAATCATGCATAATAAATAACCTCCTCTACGTTGATCATCAATTTTGCAGAATTAAGAAACAATCATATGCGCACACTGAAGCATCAATCACACATATCAACATAATATATCACAGGGAAAGCATACAGCTGAAAACCCCCAACTATCTGTATATTATATTGATTGAGAACATGTAACAATACATAGTACAATACTCCTCACAAGTACTCAGTACTATCTCCACCTGTTACACACAAACTAGCTCAGATTTGAATCAATCACAGGTTCAAATCTCCTCCGCTGCTTGCCTGCCTCCACTATGCAATCCTACATGAGAATACTACTGAATGCCTGAACCAAACTCGTATTTCCGTTGTGTAACACTATGCAATCCTCATTGGCAACTCAATCCCACTGATTGTGCAAATCACATGCACAACTATAGTCACAATTGATAGTTGTCTTTCCCTTTCAATCACCTCTAACACTTGTCTTCACTGAACTGTCCATGCACTGAGTTAACTGATGTATTCTTTAGTTGATTCATGAGTTAAAAATTAGTGAATTAGTTAATAATTAATTCACACCACTCATCACTAGTCTATTTGTCAATTAGACTAACTACAACTAGTTCAACTAAGTGAAACTGAACACAACTCCATCAACTCCTCATTCAACTCCACAGAACTCAATCACTGAAGTTCTAACTGAATTCCTTCATGCAATAGCTCAAGTAACCCATAAGAAAAGTGTATTTCCTTCTGGCAGTTGCATGTGCCACATCTGTAGCTCGAACTGAATTTCTCTAAGAGAATAAGATAATGTTTATAGTCCAAAAATTATTAAGAGCTAATAATATTCGACTGTTCTATATTTAGATTGGCAGTCTAAAAATAGACTCCACCCATATGTCTAAAAATAGAAGTACATCTATTTTTACCAACATGGTCAATCATCCACAAATAGCATTCTGCAACTCATAGACCATGATCCATATGTCTAAAAATAGACATAGTCTAAAAATATACTTTGCACCAAAAATAGCCTGTGGGCCCACTTAGTGAAGGCAACTTCTTTTCACTAAGCTCCATCATCTTGTTGCATTCTCAACACTCCCTCTCAACAAGATATGGATTATCTGCAACCCCTATCCTGTCTCTGTGGTATTCGAATTTTCTCCTAGTGAGTTCCTTCGTCAAGATATCAGCATCCTGATCCTCCGTGGGAATATATGAAAGTAACATGATTCTCCGCTGCACACAATCTCTAATATGATGGTACCTGATGTCG
>APFE031634827.1:74056-99040 GCA_000404065.3 Pinus taeda
GAAGTAAATTGATCCATGCAATTCATCCAATAATTCATCAATGACAGGAATGGGAAACTTATCTTTAATAGTGACCTTATTGAACTCCCTATAATCCGGACACATGCACCGTGATCCATCCTTCTTGTGCACCAATACTACTGGAGCAAAGAAATAACTCTGACTCAGTTGAATTATACCAGCCTCTAGCATTTTTGCAACCATACGTTCAATTTCATGCTTTTGGGCATAGGGATATTTGTATGGCTTGATGTTTGGAGGAACACTTCCTGGAATCAGATGAATAGCACGATCATGATCACGAATAGGTGGGAGACCTTTGGGAGTCTCAAATACCTTGGAATGATTGTCCAAGACATTTTGGACATCTGGAGAAATAGATAATTCCGATGTGGAAACATCTAGCGAACATAATTGTGCAATTACACCTCTTTGTTCCTTTTTTAGAAGCTTTGTCATACCGTTAGAGCTGATTATTTTTCCTGGTTTCCCTGCAATACCCCTTGATTCACTTCCTTTCCTTCCATTGAAAATTTGATGAAAAGTTCTTGAAAATTGAAAGCTATTGTACCCAAGGATTGTAGCCATTGGACTCCTAGTACAACATCAGCACCTCCCATTGGAATTGAAAGCATTGGGCTAGTCAATACATATTCTCCCATGGATATCTTGATATTATGGCACTTTCCAGAGCAATTTATTGTTCCTCCATTTGCAACCATCACTTGACACTCTGGTGCTGGATATAGGAAGCAATTCAATTCTTTTGCTACCTTACAATGAATAAAATTGTGGGTACTTCCTGAATCAATCAACACTATTACCTTTTTCTTCTTGATTTGTCCTTCTATCTTGATGGTTGGAGGAGTGGTAATTCCCGCCAATGCATTACAAGATATGGTCGGATTCATTTGTTCTTCATCTAGGCTTTGTTCCTGGAGTATATCCTCTTCTTTTGACCTTCTTGCTCCTTTTCTTCTTCCTCTTCACAATCTATGTAGAATAATTTCTTCTCAGCACACTTATGACCTTTAGTGTATTTTCTATCACAACTGTAACAAAGCCCTTTTGCTCTTTTTTCTTGCAACTGTTGTGGTTTCAACCTTATAGGTTGTGTAAGACTAGGGGCAACAACACTTCCATATTTATAGTTGTGAGTTGTATGCTTCCTGGTTGCCATAATTTTGCTTTCCATTTTTCTTGCTAACCTGAATGCCTTCTCTAATGAATCAGGTTCCCAAAGGCGAACATCATGTTGGATATTATCCTTTAAAGTCCCTATGAACACATCAATCCTATTCTCCTTTGGAATATTTTTTACCCTTATGTTCAATTTTTGGAACTCTTCAATGTGCTCCATTATTGAACCCTTTTGTTTGAGACTTATCAATTGGCTAAAAAAACTACTGCTTTTTGTATCCTCATAATGTGCTGTCAATTCTTCCGTAAAAATTTCCCAAGTGATAGTTTGTTTATGAGAGAAAATTCATTGATACCATACAAATTGATTTGGTTCCAAATATAAAGTTGCAATACGTACATTTTGTGTGTTTTACACATTATTGAGATCGAAAAATTGCTCCATTTGTAATATCCATGTTGCAGGATCCTTGCCATCAAACTTCCTCATATTTATTTTTGGAATATGGTGGGTCTTCGATCCCACATTAGAGTCTATGAAGTCATGATTAACATTTCTTTTGTTTGCATCATGAGTTTCCTTTACTACCTTTTCACCATTAGTAATTATTTCTTGTAGAAACTTTGTCAAATCTGTCTTCAAATCTGCCATGTCTGTCTTCAAATCCGCCATGCCTGTCTTCAAATCTGCCATGTTTCTTTTAAAATCCATCTTCAAATCGTCCATATTAGCTTCCACGCCATTTATCTTAGATTCCATGCCATTTATCTTAGCTTTTGTTAGCTTTTGTGAGAGTGATATTTGTTGCACTTGGTCTTGTAATTTTGATATATCATGTAGCATTTCTTCCTCTTCTTCATGAGTCATGCTATAACTTTCAGGTTGCTTACTAGGTGTTTGCATTTTCTTTCCTCGGGGCATCAGTTACCAATAATAATGCTCTACTATTCCCTTTGAATTCCTTCAAAATAAATTTTCAAACCAAGCTCAAGCAAAAATTTAAAAAAAATCTACACACCTTTTTCCACTTTGTAGGAGCTCGATATTGCCTCTGATGTATCTCTGTACTTTCAGGTCATCCAGTTCTGAAATTGCAACCTACAATAGCCCTCTATGTCCTCTTTCCAATGCCACCAGTTTGATCCAAATTGGATTCTCTAAGGAAGAGTTATGTGAAATCTCCCACAGTGACCTGATTATATACTAGTTCAGTAGAGCAAACTTGTACGGCGTGCCACGAGTCACTGCTTCGACCTTTGGCTCTAAAATATATATACAAGAAACTACGGTCCGTCCTTTTTCTGTACCTTCTTACAAAATTTCAATCTGATGCTCAGAGATAAATTTATGACAATTTTTCCCAGGTCACTTGTTTGGAATGTAACTCAAGAGTTTGCAAAAAGACCAACTTCCTCAAATCATATCTCTGCAAATATAGCATCAAAAGCTCTGAAATTCGGACCCAAGGTTCAGTGCGATTTCTTCTCAAATGGGTTTTTTTGTAGCTTCTGAAATGTCACAGAAAAAAAGTTATAGCGAAAATGCCAAGATGACCTATTTGGAGCAGCGAAACCATAGAATCCAAAGCTCTGATACCAAATGTTATGAAACCAGCTCAAAAAAAAGATAGAAAAGATAGATCAATGCCTTAGAATTCAACCTCTTCGAGGGGGAAACCTCCTTTACATTACATAAATGAACAATTCTGGATGATTCAAATGACAAAACCTCCTTTCTATATTATGGGAGTCTAAGGAGTCACAATATAACCCAGCTGACCTAACAATAATAATATAAAGCCACAAAAATAACAATAGAGGGATTCTATGGGGCACAATAATAACAATATGGGGACAATAAGGGCACAACAATATTAATAAGGGGTACAACTAGAATAGTAATGGGGTAATCACTAGTATTATAGGGACCCAACATTGCCATCTTTTAATAAAAGGGAAAACATATTGTTAGTAGAATGGAGATCTTCAATAGTAAAGATCTTTAGGATCTTCATTCTTTGGCTTATTTTCTTCAGTGATGTTTTCTTCACTTCTTTCTTTCCTCTTATTGTTCTTCTTATTTTGAGGATCCTTAGGACAATCTCTTTCAAAATGTCCATATTCATTGCATCCAAAGCATTTTACTTTAGACATATCTTGTCTTCCACGTGATTGATTGTTGTTACATCTATTATGCCTATGATGAGGTTCAAACCTTCCAAACCTTCCACTTTTATTCTTTGATCTAGAAATAAAATCTTGAGACTATTCGTTGGGTTCGGTGTCATATTTGGCCTTCAATATTTTTTCTTATATAACACATAGACACCACAACTCATCAAAGTTTGGAGTGTCCTTCCTTGAATATATGCTTGATAGAAAACTATTGCATTATGGGGGTAAAGCATTGAGTATATGAGTAATCAATTCTGAATCTGAAACAACTCCTCCAAGTTCTTATAGTTGATCCCTCAATTGTGAAACCTTCATAAGATATGAAACCAAGTATTCATGTTTTTATAAACTTGTATTGTATAGTCGATTTCTCAAAGATATTTTTTGAACTAAAGTATTGATCAAATATAATTTTACCAAATTGTCTTAGATTGCTTTAGATGTCCCAAATATTCTACAATGAATGGAATAGGATGATCCTTTATGGATTCAATGAGAATCCTTTGAGCGTTAACTTCTCCCTTAGTATACTTGGCCCATTCATGAGTCTTATCCTTCTCTAGTTCTTTAAATTTCCAAAGAACATAGTTGATCCAGGTGGATGTTGGTGGCCACCCACCTATCCCACTTGGAACTCCACAACTGTCTCTTTCATTTTTTCAGTTTCCTTAACTATAGCACAATTTACTTTTTTTAGTAGTTTTCGGGTCCAGAACTTCCGATGCTCTTTTGAGGCCCTAAATGACGTTTTTTTGCGGAAAAATGGGAGCAAAATGGGTTGATGGACCAATTTTTCTCATCCCAAAGTTGTATTCCTTGGATAGATCTTTCTAACCAGGTATTGTGTGCATCAAACAAAGATTGTATGCCAAAGTTATGACCCCAAGTAGTTGATGTACCAATTTACCCAAAACAGGGCCCATAGTTTGGCGCTTCATCTCCTAGGGTTACGTTTTCCGATGTTTAGGGTTTTCCATTATTTTTCAACAATAAATAGGCCTTCGAGCCCCATTGTAAGATAGTTTAGAGGCATGTAGCCACCACATCTCTTCTCATAGATAAGCTACCATTGCCTTAGCTGGTTTATTTCCATTTCTATTTGTAAGCATATTTCAGTATTTTACATTAATGAAATGAAGTATCATTTCTGCTGCATCTCTATATTTATGGTTATATCTGTAATTTGTTGCATCCCTATTTAAATTCAGATCAGTGGTATCATAGGGGTCCGCTCTTTCTCTATTTTTCTTTGCATGTCCCCAATGAGGTCGTGATATAAGGAGTTAGGGCTTGAATTGGTCGAACCTTTGCAAGACCAGCCTTGCAAATCCGATGGCCTCCCATGGCAGATGAAAAGAAAGATGAGGGGGCAGGAGATCTATCAAAATCTTGCTCAAAGAATCCCTTAAGAAATAGAGGAACGCGATGATGGAAAACATTGCCCAGATCCTTCAGCAGCTACCCAGGGGCGATGCATCTGCTTCCAACAACTACTATGGAAATGACACACCCTTTAAGGTACAAGTTAACTTTGAAATCCCCATATTCGGGGTTCAGATAGATGCATATGTCATAGATAAATGGTTAAATCTGCTAGATGGTTATTTTTTTGTTCATGATTTTTCCAGCCGGGAAAAGATCACTTTTGCACTTCTCAAAGCTGCCCCCCACATCAAAGACTCGTGGGAAACCTACTCTGAGTAGAAGGATGAAAGTACGGGCTCACTATTTTCAGCTGCACCCACTTGGAATTCTTTCTGGGATGCCATCAACGAGCAGTACTACCCTGTTAAGAGCTATGAGGAAAAAAACATAAAGTGGACCATGCTACAATAGGGAAGGGACCAAGATGTGTTTGAGTTCACAAATAGTTTTCATACCCTTTGCATAAAGTTGGGTGTCAATGATTCTAAGTTTCATTTGGTACTCAAATACCACGACTTCCTACACAGGTACATCTAGGATGAGATGGAGTTCCTAAACATCTCCTTGCTTAGCATAGCGTACCGATACGCTGTCAAGATCGAGTAGAAGTTTAAACAAAGAAGCGAGACTTTGGATCTACGAATCTGAAGAACAAAGGACAAATCCAAGGTGGGGTGACCTAAGACAACTTGTCAAAGCTGTAAGAAAATAACAACACCACGAAGTCAAATAAGGACACAGGAAAGTGACTTGAGTTCCATAAGAACCCCACTCATAACACAAGTGAGTGTTAGACCAAGCTGTCGCTGGTAGCCGAGTTGAAGTCTTTAGAATTAGATGCATGTTCTGACCCTGAGTTAGAACCCAACAAAGGGAATGAAAAAGGGAAGAAAATAATTTATGTGGAGCCTAGTGCCACTGTTTCCACTGCCAAGTTCCAGAAGAATGAGCCCGAATATCCAGAGCAGGGGGAGCGTCTTTTCCACTCACAGATGTGGGTGAAGGGTTCTCCACTGCAATTCATTGTTGATAGTGGGAGCGAAAAGACCCTCATTTCAGCAGAGGTCATGAAGCAGCTAGGACTACCAGCTATTGCACACCTACAACCGTACAACATTGGGTGGCTTCACCAAGGACGAGATCTCCAAGTCCGCTAGCAGTGTCGCCTTCCCTATAGTATCAAGCCCTTCACAGATGAGGTATTGTGTGATGTTACGCCACTTGATGTTTGTGATGTATTATTAGGCCAACCATACTTGTGGAAGTGACATGCTATATATGAGTGAAGGCATCGTGCTATTATTATTTCTTTGTTTAATAAATTATACAGGTTACCAGAGGTAGCCCCATCTACTGCCACTTCTTTGATCTCTTCTAAGAAAGGCAATAAAATCATCTCCTAGACTAGGAAATTCATTTTTTGTCTAGCTCGCTCTCAAAGTAAGGGGAGGATCACAGCCACATCCATGGCCCCTGGGAAGGGTTCCTCCATGCAATAGAAGTAGGTGGCTACAGTCATGAAAGAAGACAGGGACATCTTCTCCTCACCCACAGGGGTACCGTTGCACAGTCAGGTCAAGCATTTGTCCAATCTGACTTTTGGAGAACCTCTAATCAATGGGCCAATCTATCGCCACACCATTCTGGAAAATTACGAGTACAAGAAGTGACATGATCAACATTAGGTACCACACAAGTTTCAAGTGGGTGAAAAAGTCTAGTTGCATTTGTAGAAAGAACACCTTACAAGAGCCCATCAGAAGCTCAGACCACTCCGATATGTTCCTTACACCATTACCAAGGTTGTGGGAAACAATGATTTGGAGTACAACATTCCCCCATTCCTTTGCTTGCACCAAGTTTTCAATGTGGACCACCCTCGACCATGCTTCCCACCATTATTGGACATATCTGAAGTTGCAGAACAACTCACCAGGGACCAAGTTTAGCAAACGTTTCCTCATCTCATGGAGGAACTCAACGCAATGGGGACCATTGCTTCCTAAGGGGGAAGGAATGATCGAGGTGGATATTGGTGGCCATCCACCTATCCCACTTGGACCTCCACAATTGTCTCTTTCATTTTTTCAGTTTCCTTAAATGTAGCACAGTTTACTATTTTTAGCAGTTTTTCGGGTCCTGAACTTCCGGAGCCGTTTTGAGGCCCTAAATGAAATTTTTTGGGAAACCTGGGAGAAACAAGCATCCATGGATTGATGTTGCTCACCCCAAAGTTGTATTCCTCAAATATATATTTCTAATGAGGTATTTTTCATGTCAAACGAAGATTGTATGCCAAAGTTACAACCTCGAGAAGTTTATGTACAAATTTACCCAAAACAGGGCCCATAATTTGGCACTTCATATCCTAGGGTTAGGTTTTTGGATGTTTAGGGTTTTCCATTATTTCTCAACAATAAATAGGCATTCAATCCTCATTGTAAGATAGTTCAGAGGCATGTAGTTGCCACATCTCTTCTCAGAGATAAGCTACCATCACCCTAACTGGTTTATTTCCATTTCTTTTTGTAAGCATATTTTAGTATTTTACATTAATGAAATGAAGTATTATTTCTACTGCATCTCTATATTTATGGTTATATCTAGAATTTGTTGCTTTCCTATTTAAATTTGGATCAGTGGTATTAGAGGGGTCTGTTCTTTCTATGTTTTTCTTTGCATGTCCCCAACGAGGTCGATATATAAGGAGTTAGGGCTTGAACTGGTCGAACCTTTGCAAGACTAGCCTCGCAGATCCCAACGGCCTCCCATGGAAAATGAAAAGAAATATGAGGGGGTTGGAGATCCTATCAAAATCGTAATCAAAGAAGCCCTTGAGCGACATAGGAACACGATGATGGAAAACTTTTCCCAGATCCTTCAGTGACTACCTAGGGGCAACACATCTGCTTCCAACAACTACTCTAGAAATGTCACACCCTTTAAGGTACAAGTTAACTTCGAAATCCCCATATTCAGGGGTGAGATAAACACGGATGTCATAGATAAATGGTTAAATATGCTAGATGTTTATTTTTCTGTTCACTTCTCAAAGCTGCTCCCCACGTCAAAGACTGGTGGGAAACCTACTGCGAGCAGAAGGATGAAAGTACGGGCTCACTATTTTCAGTCGCACCCACTTGGAATTCATTCTGAGATGCCATCAAGGAGCAGTACTACCCTATCAAGAGCTATGAGGAAAAATACTTAAAGTGGACCATGCTGCGGCAGGGAAGGGACCAAGATGTGCTAGAGCTCACGACTATTTATCATACCCTTTACACAATGTTGGGTATCAAGGATTCTAAGCTGCATTTGGTACTAAAATACCACGGCTTCCTACATAGGTACATCCAGGATGAGATGGAGCTCCTAAAAATCTCCTCGCTCTGCACGACGTACTGATACGTTGTCAAGATTGAGAAAAAGTTTAAACAAAAGAAGAGAGACTTTGGATATGTGAATTCGAAGAACAAAGGACAAAGCCAAGGTGGGGTGACCCAAGACAACCTGTCGAAGCCACAAGAAAAGAACAACACCAAAAAGTCAAAGAAGGACATAGGATAGTGGTGTGAGTTCCATAAGAGCCCCACTTATAACACAAGTGAGTGTTAGACCAAGCAGTTGATGGTGGCCGAGTTGAAGGCTTTAGAATTAGATGCATGTTTCGACCCTGAGTCAGAACCCGGCAAGGGGAATGAAAAAGGGAAGAAAATAATTGATGCGGAGCCTAGCGCCACTATTGCCACCACCAAAGTCCAGAAGAATGAGCCCAAAGATCTAGAGGAGGGGGAGTGTCTTTTCCACTCATAGATGTGGGTGAAGGCTTCGCTGCAGCAATTCATCGTTGACAGTGGGAGCCAAAAGAACCTCATTTCAACAGAGGTCATGAAGTGGCTGGGACTACCAACCATACCACACCCACAACCGTACAACATCGGGTGGCTTCACCAAGGACGAGATCTTCGAGTCCGCCAGCAGTGCCGCCTTTCCTACATCATCAAGCCCTTCATAGATGAGGTATTGTGTGATGTTGCATGCTTGATTTTTGCGATGTATTATTAGGCCAACCATATTTGTGGAAGCGACATGCTGTGTATGAGTCAAGGCCTCGCGCTGTTATTATTTCTTTGTGTAATACATCATACATGATACTAGAGGTAGCCCCACCTACTGCCACTTCTTTGATCTCTACTAAGAAAGGTAGTAAGATCATCTCCCAAACTAGGAAATTTATTTTCTATCTGGTTCACTCTCAAATTAAGGGGAAGATCGTAGCCACATCCATGGCACTTCGGAAGGGTTACTCCATGCAACAGAAGCAGGTGGACATAGTCATGAAAGAAGACAGGGACATCTTCTCGTCACCCACAGGGGTACCGTTGCACTATCAAGCCAAGCATTCATCCGATATGACTTCCAAAGCACCTCTACCCAATGGGCTGATCTATCACCACTCCATTCTGGAAAATGCCAAGTACAAGCAGTGACATGATCAGCATCAGGTACCACACAAATTTCAAGTGGGCGACAAAGTTTGGTTGCATCTGCAGAAAGAACACCTTACAAGAGCCCATCAAAAGCTCAAACCACTTCGATATGGTCCTTACACTATTACCAAGGTTGTGGGAAACAATGATTTGGAGCAAAAAATTCCTCCATTCCTTCGCTTGCATCAAGTGTTAAATGTGGACTGCCCTTGATCATGCTTCGCACTATTATTGGACACATCTGAGATTGCATAACAACTCATCAGGGACCAAGTTCAGCAGAAGTTTCCTCATCTCATGGAGGAACTCAACGCAATGGGGACCATTTCTTACTAAGGGGGGAGGAATGATCCAGGTGGATTTTGGTGGCCACACATATATCCCACTTGGACCCACACAACTGCCTCTTTCAATTTTTTAGTTTCCTTAATTGTAGCATAGTTTACTATTTTTAGCAGTTTTTCGGGTCCTGAACTTCCGGAGCCCTTTTGAGGCCCTAAATGATGCTTTTTGGGAAAATTTGGGAGCAACACGAATCCATGAACAATGTTTCTCATCCCAAAGTTGCACTCCTTAGATAGATATTTCTAACACGGTACTGTGCACGTTAAACAGAGATCGTATGCCAAAGTTATGACTTCAGGAAGTTGATGTACCAATTTACCCAAAACTGGGCCCATAGTTTGGCGCTTCATCTCTTAGGGTTAGGTTTTTGGATGTTTAGGGTTTTCCATTGTTTGTAAACAATAAATAGGCATTTGAGCCTCATTGTAAGACATTTCAGAGGCATGCAGCTACCACATCTCTTATCAGAGATAAGCTACGAACGCCCTAGTTGGTTTATTTCAATTTCTATTTGTAAGCATATTTTATTATTTTACATTAATGAAATGAAGTATTATTTCTATTGTATCTCTATATTTATTGTTATATCTATAATTCTTTGTGTTCCTGTTTAAATCTGGATCAATA
This sequence comes from Pinus taeda, assembly GCA_000404065.3. Taxonomy (NCBI): domain Eukaryota; kingdom Viridiplantae; phylum Streptophyta; class Pinopsida; order Pinales; family Pinaceae; genus Pinus; species Pinus taeda. Next base: position 84,259 of record APFE031634827.1, read on the forward strand.
GTCCATGACTTCATTTTCTACAAGTATCAAGTCTATTCTTCTCTTCCATGCTTGAAAATTTGATGACCCATCAAGCTTCTTTCCCTCTTTACAAAATTAAGTCATTTTATTTGAATATTGAGACATAGAGAATAATATAGTACTTACTTGTCGAATGAGTGTCCTTCTTGATGATGATGTCTTGAAATATCTTGATGCTCACAAGACTTTCCAAGAGACTTCAAATATGTCTTGAAATGATAACTTATAGGATGGATGGTACAATGGTAAAATGGGTGATGATCAAAGATCTCCCAAGAGAGATATTAATAATATGATGATCTTATTCAAATAATGATGAGTGACCATGAGCCCTCAATGATAGAGAGAGAGAGAGAGAGAGAGAGAGAGAGAGAGAGAGAGAGAGAGATGATGTTGAATTTAATGTAGTAGCCTTCCTTCAAAATGAATGATGATCATCCAATCTTCTTCATTGAGTACTTTCTTATATCTTTCCTTGTGTCCTTTTTGGAAATGATGTTGTCTAAGGTAATTTTGATGAATTCCATCCACTTATGATAACAAGAGTGATCTTCAAGTTACCTTCTCCTCACCTTAGCTGATACCATGTTGGGAAATCAATAAGGAAATAATTAAGGTTGATTTATATTTTACTTTATAATTGCTTATGATTATTTGTTGGATTCTTATTACTTTTATTATGTTATGCTCATAAAACAATTACCAAAAACATAAAATATGAATATCACAAAAAGACAATGAACACAAGAGATAGAATCCAAGTTAGGGCCAAACCCCTCTAAGGGGACAACCCAGAAAATATTCTCTTCTTATAGAATAAGATCGAAGTGAGAATTCCAAGACCTAAACACCAAGACCAAGACTTCCCATAAGATCCAATTCAACCCTCCTTTCAATATCTTCCAACAAGTCAAAGTCAAATTGAATCAACAATAGTCCAAGCTCTCTAATCTAGGTAAAATCTAATATTTTTGGTCCCCAACAAAAAAATTTCGGACTTGCTACAACTTCAAAACATTTTGGCCCCTATAATAGCTCCAAAAACTTGCACACATGAGAGAATTAGGGTAGAAAAGTAACCTCCATACCTTCACTCACTCACTCACTCTCTCTCTCTCTCTCTTATCTTCCTTAGACCTTCACTCTTATTTCTAGGCTTCCTCACTTGTATTTCTCTCTCACATAAATGGAACTTACTTGTGATAATTCAAATTAGGATGAGTTGTATTGTATTTATACACATCTAGGAGGTCGAATGGGTCACTTTCAGGGCTGACTTGTTGTTGAAGTTTAGATTTGTTTTCAAATTGCTTGTGAGTAAAAAACCACAAATTAGGGATAAGGAGCAAGGTAAGGTCGAGATGGAGCATAGCATAGGGATGGAACAATATGTGAATCAAAACATAGGGATGGTGCAATAGATGGATCACAAGATAGGGCTAGTGCAGTAGGTAGGGTACGACGCAGATGGATGCCGCGTAAGAGGATGACAGTGGCGCCTTTCGAGGGAAAGAACGTGCAAAGGAATATTGCTAGTTATGTTATTGTATAGGGTGGAGCCAGTTGAGGAGATATTGGTGAGTAGGAGGAATGATATGTTTTTAGGAAATAGGAGATGGGGTAGAGTTGAGCCGATGGAAAGATATTTTTTATAGTAGTTGATACACATGGGATAGTTTAGAAGGACGAGGAAAATATCCTAACATTTTGTAGAACAATTGGAAGGGTCAGGCGGGAGATAGAGAGGATTCAAGAGGATTTCAGGTGAAGATAAGAAGAGATCCTAAGGAACGAATGGGGGTTGGCCACTAGTTGTTAGTCATCAAATGAAGGATGCTAGCTGCTCGATGAAAAGTACCAAATGAGCAAAAAATTAAGAAACTAAGATACAAAACATGTGTTTGATTTCCAAGTCTATTTATTTTTGAGTCTTTGGCATACGTATGAGTCTTTCTTTGCCCTGAAAAATTATTATAATGAACGTGTTTATTTTTATGTGGGTTTAAAATAAGTTTGTTTCTTCTAGAATGGGTTAATGGTATGATATTTTTTAGGGCATAGTGTTGTTTTCTAAGGATGATGAGCCTGTTTGGTTCTTCAATGTAACTCTAGGCATAATGTCTCTCTTATTAATGATAACATAAATCAATGGTCATAGAAGTTGCTCCATTTTTCTATTTTGCATCTCTGTGAATGTTTTATGAGTGCTCTATGTGTTAGTTTATGATATAACTTGTGATCAACTGATTGTTTAAACCATTGGTTAATAGTCTAAATTATTATGTTAATCGCATAGTATGGGATTATCACATGTGGAGATGATATGTGTTGATTTGGGCCTGTGATGTTTTCTGTGTTGAATCTTTATGAATGGGTGTGTCCGTCAATAGGAGGTTAAGTGCTAACTAATGTTTCTTACCAGCAGTGGAGTTGTCGGGGTCTAGTTTCGATTCTTTCTTTAACGACAAAGACTGCATTTCAGGTCTTATACCATGTGTGTTTTTTCTGGATTTGCATTGTTTGATAGGTAAAAAGGATTAACCCCCTACACAATGCGTAATTCTTGGTAGATGGTAAAGCATGTGTCAACTAGAGGTAGTGTGTTGTAAGCCATAAGACAATCTTGTCAGACTGCAAAAACTTGGTTCCAATAGTCGCTCATTAGTGTCTCAAATGAGGCTTCACTCCATTTATGAGTTTTTTATGAAATTGTCAATGCTAAGCAGTTCTTTTTTGGCCATTGTGTCACAAATATTAGGTCTTTCAGAACCTTGCACACCAACAAATAGTTTCATTGTTGGGACTGGGATGATTGTGTGACAAGATTGTCTTATAATAATGTGTTTTCGCTATGAACGACACCCTCCAAAATTTTGTCTAAACTTGATTTTTGGAGCCTATTGTGGATATTGTTATAAATCATTCCATAGCCACTTATTGGTCGATTGATTCTTTATTAATTCTTCAAGTTCCCTTCTTGGATTGTAAGTGTCAAAGTCACTTAATCACACATGCTCACTTCAAAACAAGTTCATGGGCGCATCATTTTACATAAGCTTGAACGAACCAAGAAAAGTCCATCAAGACAGTGCATGTGCAATGTTTAACCTATTTAAACAGCCAGTGTGCACTCTCAATTGACAATTTCTCACTTTTGTTTGCGATCGTACTCCTATTTTGGTGAGTTTCTCCAACTATCACTTTTTGCACATTTTCAACTTCACAAGTGTCATTTTCATGTTTAAAACTGTCGCTTTTTCTTTCCTTCACCGTAATGAGTTTCATTTTCATGTTATCTTTACTATAACGTGTGTTACCTTACCTTCCATTCTCATATCACAAGTGTCATTCACACTTTTCTTCTCATATTAGAGGTGTCTTCTTTCAGCATGGTAAGTGTCACATATTGTACAAAAGCTAGTTCTAGTTGTTTCAAGGCATAATCTTTGTGTTAACAAGTTTTCCTTATCAAGTAAACATGTATCACACTCATCTCAAAAATTTCAATATTTGTCACACAAGTTTCATCACACTTGTCACAAAGTGTATCCTTAGTGTCCCACTTGGGGTGAGTTGTCGTAATGTTGTCACATTGAGGAAAGAATGGTGTTCATGTGTTATAAGTGTTTTTTCTTGTTTCATTAAGTGAAATAAGTGTGTGATCATGTTCAAGTATTTATTTTGTTCAACTTTCTGTCACTGATCCAAAAATTAGTCAAGACTAGGAAAAATCCCTGACCGGGCCTCTCAACCTCATTCAGGCCTCCTCGACTATGCACTACATAGTCTTAGTCCTCAAGCAACAACCTTTCCTCCTGGCACTATGAAAAGCACAATTTTTTCCTACCATAACTGCACACTACGAAATCTCAATGCTTAAGACCATCCCTTGAGCTCTAGAATTGCGCAATCCTTCCTTCTAGCCAACCTTTTGTGCTCACTGCACAATCTCCAACATAAATCCTTAGCCCTGACATATTGAACTCCACAACTATGCAATCACTTGGTCTCTCTCCCTCTATAACTGTGCATTGGGAAACTTCAAGCCTCATGCTTGAGGCCTTGAAGCCCTCAACTGCGTAATCTCCCAACTTATTCTCCTATTTGAACTATGCATTAGGAAACTTCAAGCCTCAAGCTTGACCTCTTAGTTTCCTCAACTGTGTAGTCACTTTGCTTAAGCCTTCAGAACTATGCATTGTGTAGTCTCAAGCCTCAAACCTCCATCTTGAGCCATTTATTCCCTTAACTGCATAGTCACTTAACCCAGGCTTCTAGAACAACACATTGTATAGTCTCAAGTCTCAAGCCTCAAACTTGAGCTCCTGAGTCCCTCAATTAAACAATACTTTGACCCTGACCATTCTGCAATGCACATTACGCAATCTCAAGCCTCAGTCGTAGACCTTGGCCTTTGGAACTACGTAATCCCTGAGTCAATCACTCAACCAATCACTAGTTCCAACCCTAACAAGTGATTTCATGAAACATGTTAGATTAAGTGTTTTCAGACTGATGTCACCTTTTCATGAATGGTTTTTAGTCATAGGTATGTTACCTTATCATGACAGGATGATGATGGAGGAAAAGGAGAAGGAGACCATGTTAGAAGACACCTATGGAGCTGAAGAAGACCAGATGATTATTAGGAAAGAAGATGAAGGAACACCAGATTACAAAAAACAATGGAAGATCAAGGCCACATTGAAGAATCCTTATCTTCAAGAAATAAGGAGGAGGAAGAAAAAGAACATGCACCATCTTTCAAGAAGACATAAAGGAAGCAACAACAAAGAGTGACTTCACATTTCCATATCATCATGTAGTCCATGACATCAATGTCATGTTATTTCACGCAATGAGTCATCATGTGCCACATCATTCATGGATTATGTAATTCTATACTGGAAAATTTAATATAAAGTGGAATTCCAAGAGTCGTGTATGTAATGTGAAAAGTCATGTAGGAAGTCGAAAGGTCATGAGAAGTCAAATAATCATTAGGGTAGTCCAAGAGTCATAAGGGAGGTGAAGGATCACCCAATTTGTTATATATACACCCTCATTGCTCATGTAAAGGAATTTCCACCTTGGATTCTTCCATAAGGCATCAGAGAGATAGAGTTAATAATTTTGGGGAGAAATTCATGGCTCCAATGCTCCACTATTGAATCTAGTGATGTTCGTTGTATTCATTATCTTGGTACTTTTACTTAATACTTGAAGCTTGATGCAAAACAAATTTTCATACATGGATTTTGAATATTTGTAAGACTGTTATATGAATGTTTATGATTCATGTTTTCTTTCACCCGTACTAAAGTAGTTGAACTATTTTAGTTATTTTGGTGCTTATCTGATTGAAATTGTGTTGCAATGGTTGTAACAATTGTCACATCTATGTGGACTATTCTGCTTGATGTTAGGAAATTCTCTTTTCTCTTGTGTGCACCTCTATTATGGTGGTACTATTACCTTTCTCTTAGAGGCTCACTTTTCCTCCCTTGGTAGTAGAATAACCTTGATACACGTGCAATTGAACATTCACTAGGCGCACTTGCTTTCTTTTAGCAAAGACACATACGCACTTCTCTCTCTTGTTGACAGCTTAAGCCAAGGAAAATCTATGAGGACACATGGCAGTCAAGTTGATACTCTAGATGGGGCTCCTACTCCAAATGGTGTGAGGTCTAACTGGGACTTCACATCGGGGATACCCCTTTGGTTAACGGATTTCTAGCACCGTCAAAAAATTGGTGCTAGAAGGAGGGTCAAACGAAAAGATATGCCCATTGAGTCTGTTCTGAATCTCTTATATTTAATGGCTCATTCTCAAATCATACTCCAGGGGTGTTTCTCTAATTTATCCATTTGTTAATTTTAAATTCTCAATGAGCCTCTTTATCACTTGTCTCAATTGAATTTTGATGGTGAGGATAGAATATCCATAGCCAAGCACATTTATGATTTTCTTAAATTTTTTGAATATTACGAAATCGATGATGAAGGTTTTTCTTGTGTGATTTTCTTCCTCACCCTTGAAGGTCATGCTAATCGATGGTGTCATACCTTACCATTTGCTTCCTTCCATTATTTTCACCATTTCCTCCATAATATTTATCAAGATTTCAATATGTATGATTACTGAGATGTTTATAAAAGAATTAATCAACTAAGAATGAAGCCTAATGAATCAATTAAGGATTTATTTGATCGATTCCTTCACCTATGACACGAATTTCCTAAATAAGGCATAGATTGGGATTTCTTGAAATGAAATTTTGAATGATATCTCTTTGCATGGTGAACTTGAACCACCTGGAGTTTCTACTTCCCGAAATCTTGTAAATCATGAGACACCTATAATTTTAGAGGAGGAATATACTACTCTTTTTGTTCCTTTTCATCCTCCCTTTTCAATTCCGATACTGGTGCCTCCTTGAAATTATAATAAAGTTTGGAAATCTGCAAATAAAATTCCTAATCCATCTTCTCATCCTCCTTCCATTTTTCATGATTCAGATCCATGGAGGAAATATCGGAATGGTTCATGAAGCCTATGGTGAAGACTAAATCTTCCATTCCACAAGATGATATTACTACTCATAACTTAAATATTGAATTTGATTCAGATACCTATCATCCTTTACCATCTCTTTTTCACTACCCCTTGTCCCTGATCTGCCTAATCGATCTCTTTAAAATACAAGTAGTGATCAGGTGCAGCGTAGTCACATTTCATAGGTAGAGGAGAAGAAAGGTGAATATTCTTTCAATATTTCTTCTCTTTTCAAAATCCCCCATGTGAAGATGGTGTGTCCTCATTCTTGACTGATATTGAATTTGGTAATCTTGGTAGTCAATCAAATGCAATCAATTTGCCTAATCAATATCAAGTCTTGGGCAGCAATTATCCTGAGGAGGATGCCTTCGTTGATACATATGATGATGTATTCCCAATTGAACCAACTGATACTTCAATTTATCAAGAAGATTTTGTTTTGAAATATTTAGATGTTAAATATGTTTCAGTCAAAGAAGATTTTCTTATGAACACTTCTTCCTTTTCACCTCCCTGTATTTTGTGTTATATTGTTTACAATGGCTCAACTTGCGATGGAGACCCTCAATGCTCTTTAAGTTAATTATCTCATGATTTGAATATTGAAATGACACAAGATAGTGAGAATATCCATGATGAAGAAGAAAGTGATGAAAATATAGATCATCCATTCCATCCTTTATCATATCTTGTTTCGTATGGGGGAAACTCTTAGAATCAATGTGATCACGAGATTTTTACGATTCATACATCCTTAGACTTGCGATTAGAGGAATATTATGTCTTCATAAATATGTTTTTTGAAGTTGAAAAATATGATCAAACTAGTGATGTTGATGGTTTCCATCTAAATTATGGTGATCTTGTTCATATAAACTATCCTAATTTGCAATCTGACTCAATTTACAAAATGTTGTTATCTATCTTTTCAAAGCTCTGGAACTTGTCAGGAGGTTGAGGCACTTCAACTCTCGTTGATGGTTCTGTTAGGTTCTTGTGATCATGGTGAAATTCCTGAACCATGTCAAATCTGGATTTTCTCACAAAATTCTTTATTTCATATTATTTCACTGAATGAAAACTTGCCCTTGATGGATTTTGAGATTTCTTGTTACAATTTCCATATTTCTCGAGATTGGGTTACTGATCATACTACTGTAGTAAATTCATCCTCGTACAAATATATTGTATTGAATTTGGCTTTGGAGTGTATACCTATCACGAATGTGTGGAATCACGAAGATGATCAATTTGAAGATTACCTTTGGCCAAAGAGTTCATATTTGTTGAGTGCTATGGTGAATAATCAGCTCCTAGCATTTCTTGTGAATGTATTCATGACACCAAAAATCCTCTTGAGTGTTAGCAAGTGCTTGAGTTATTTTTTGAATCACATTCCTCTTTTTCATCCATTACATCTTGACTCATTTCATATGTTTGCTATACTAGCATTTCATTAAAGTTCTTTTAATAATTGTGATGCTTGTAAAGGAGGAATCTACTACTCCTTGTGTTCCTTGTCCTCATTGTTTTTCAATCCTGATACAGGTGCCTCCTTGCAATGATAATAAAGTTGGGAAATATGCAAATCAAATTTATAATCCTTTTCATCCTCCTTCCATTTTTCATGATTCAGATCCCATGGAGGAAATTCTGGAATGGTTCATGAAGCCTATGGTGAATATTAACTCCTCCATTTCGCAAGATGATGTTATCGCTCATAATTTAAGTCTCGAATATGATTAAGATACTTGTCATCCTTTACCATCTCTTTTTTGCAACCCCTTGTACCTTGATTTGTCTAGTCGATCTCTTTCAAATCTAATTAGTGATCAGGTGCAGGGTAGTCACATTTCACAGGTAGAGGAGCAGAATGGGGAAGATTCTTTCAATTGTTCTTCTATTTTTCAAAATCCTTCATGTGAAGATAGTGTTTCCTCATTCTTGGCTGATATTGAATATAGTAATCTTGTAGTCAATCAAATGCAATCAGTTTGCATAATCAATCTCAAGTCTTGGGAAAAATCATTCTAATGAGGATGCCTTCGTTGATACATATGATGATGAATGCTCAGTTGCACCAACTTATCTTTCAGTTTCTCAAGAAGATTTTGTTTCGAAATATTTATATCTTAAATATGTTTCAATCAAAGAAGGTTTTCTTATGAACGCTTCTTTCTCTTCACCTCCCTGTCCTATGTGCTCTACTGTTTACAATTCCTCAACTTGTGATGGAGACTCTCAATGCTCTTTAAGTTCATTATCTCATGAGTTGAATCTTGAAATGACACAAGATAGTGAGAATATCCATGATGAATAAGAAAGCGATGAAATTATAGAGCATGCATTCCATCCCTTATCATTTCTTGTTTTGTATGGGGGGAACTCTTTGAATCAGTGTGATCCGACATTTTTCTGCTTCATACATCCTTAGAATTGCGATTAGAGGAATATTATGACTTGATAAATCTATTTTTTGAAGTTAAAAAATATGATCAAACTAGTGATGTAGATGATTTCCATTTGAATGATGGTTATCTTGTTCATAGCAACTGTTCACATGCAATTTGCAATCTGACTCAGTTTAAAAAATGTTTTTATTTGTCTTTTCAAAGTTCCAGAACTTGTCAGGAGGTCGAGACTCTTCAACTCTTGTTGATGGTTATGTTCGGTTCTCGTGATCCTGGTGAAATTCCTAAACCATGTTAGATATGAATTTTCTGACATAATTATTTCTTTCATGTTATTTCGCTGGATGCAAACTCATTCTTGATGGATTTCGAGATTTCTTGGCTAAATTTTCCTATTTCTCGAGATTGGGTTTTTTATCATACTACTGCAGTGAATTCATCCTCAAACAAATCTCTTGTATTGAATTCAAGCTTGGAGTGTATACCTTTCGCAAATGTGTGGAATCAAGAAGTTGATCAATTTCAAGATTACCTTTGGCTAAAGAGTTCATACATGTTGAGTGCTATGGTGAATAATCAAATTCTAGTGTTGCTTTTAAATGTATTCATGACACCAAAAATCCTCTTGAGTGTCAGCAAGTGTTTGAGTTATTTGTTGAATCAGGTTCATCTTTTTCATCCATTACATCTTGACTAGTTTCTTATGTTTTCTATACTATCATTCCATTTCAATTCTTTCGATTATTGTGATGCTTGTAAATTTTGTCACCAGTTACAGGAAAATGGCTTGTCACATTGGGCATGCGGGGAAGTTAATTATATTGTTCAGAGCATTTGTAGAGTTGTTTAATTTGGTTTACCTTTGTTAACTACAAATTGGGAATATGATATTCACCCCATATGATCATGATTTTGGCTCTGATGACTGTTATGCATCTCACCATTCTCTCATTAGCACATCAGATGATAGTATTTTTACATCTTTTGATCTTTATGGTTTAACATATCACTATTTGGGTACTTGTCATGTAGTTGAGGCACTTTTCCTTTCATTGATGCTTATGTCAGGTCCTCAGTTTCTTGGAATGATTTTTGAATATGATCTAATCCATTTTCCCTCACAATATTCTCATCCTCACCCTACGATTTTAATTGAAATTCACCTTTTCAAATATTTAGTGTTCTCAAGAGGACTGCTTCAAATTTTATGATCCAATCGCTAAATGGTTGGAGCAATCCTACATGGAAAGCTCCATCCTAAATAACAAGTTTTGATATTTCCTCATGCTTTCTAAGAAGTACAATTCATATGAAGCTGCATCCGTGAGAAGTATTATAGGTTTTTTTAATTATGGTTTTCATAAAAAGGGTAAGAATGTGAGTTGGTTAGAAATAGTGGTTATGACGTATCTTTCTGTTGATAAGAAAGACCTTCAAATTTTTGTGGAAGATATTAAGGATCTTATATTTTGCATTGAAAATTGTTTTTTATTTGTTTTGATTGATCCTATCTATGTGTATGCAGGTCAGGAGCAAATATGATGGATACATTGGAAATTTTGTTATTTGTGACCTTGACCTTCTAGCTAGTTAGGTTAGGAGTAGGTCTAGTTGTATATTGGTTTCCTCTGGACATGCATCCTGCACTAGCTTTCCATAGCCTTTCGTTTTGTTTCGCTTTATATTTTTAGTTTAGTCTCCATTTGGTTCACTATTTTTATTTTGGTTTTCCCACTGTTTCTTTTCTCTTTTCATTTTTTGTTTAGTAAGACTTTTCATGAAGGGTGTCCCATTTGGACTCAAAAGACAATGTGGAAATAGAAAAGGGCTTTGTGACACTAGAACATTTGTCTAACCTTCAATCCTTCTTCTATGTATTAGTTATCCTTTGGTCGATGATGTTCTGATGGAAATATGATCCTTAAGTAGGGAAATCTTTGTGTCGAACCATGATATCCATGTCTATTCTAGAAACATCATCCCTATGATAAGTTATCTATGTTTTAGTGTTTTCCATGCTAATCCAATCAAGTAGAGAAGGACAAGAGGAAAATCTAAACGAGCAAACCAATATCAAGGGTCTTAAATATGCTTCTCTAAAGGAACAACCTATTTTTATGTTAATAGGTTTGGATCCCTTTTCTTCCCATGAAATGAATAAGTGTCGATGTACAGTCTGATCTAAAATAAAATAAATAAAGGGTGAAAGAAGAGAAAGGCTTCCTGCGCAAGGAGGTGAAGCAAGAAACTCTGCCAGGGTACTGTCCAGGCTTATTAGAAGTAGATAGATGTTTGTGTTATTGAAGTTACTCCACTAGGGTACTATCCAGGCATTTTGGAAGCCCAACAACATCAGAGATGAGAAACTATACTTATAAAATATAAATCTCGCATGCTACATTACCCTTCTCCTGTCTTGAAATGTTGTGATATCATTGGTTCCATGTTTGTGTTCAACTGAGAAGTAATTAAGGGGGCTATGTTTATGCATGAGGTAAGTGGGAATATTGAGTAATCCAAACAATGAATCAATACTCCATTAAAATAGACCCTGTACAAAATATTTGACCAAGGAAGAGAAGATGGAGTTCTACCAGTGTGTCACCAAGTGTTGTTACTGCGAAAAACACCCTCCAAAATTTTGTCTACACTCGAAATATGGACCCTACTATGGATCTTGTGATCGGTCATTCCATAGTCACTTCTTGACTAATTGATGATTTATTAAGTCTTCGAGCTCCCTTCTTGGATTGTAAGTGTCAAAGTCACCTGCTCACACATGCTTAGTTTGTAACAAGTTCATGAGTGCATCCTTTTATGCAAGCTTGAATGGACCAAATACAATCCATCAAGATAGTGTATGTGAAATGTTCAACCTATGTCGACAGTCAATGCACATTCTCAATTGACATTCTCTCACTTTTGTTGGCAATTGTACTCCTATTTTAGTGAGTTTCTCCAACTATCACTTTTTGCACACTTTCACCTTTGCAAGTGTTATTTTCATGTTTACAACTATCTCTTTCACCTTAATAGTTTAGTTTTCATGTTATCTTTGATCTGACATGTGTCGCCTTCCCCATCGTTCACATATCATAAGTTTTGTTCACACTTTTCTTCTCATATTGCAAGTGTCATCTTTTGGCATGGTAAGTGTTGCATATGGTACAAAAGTTAGTTCTGGTTGTTTCAAGGAGTAATATTTGTGTTAATGAGTTGTCCTTATTATGTAAAAATGTTTTTCACCCATTTCCAAAGTTTCAAGCACTGTCACACAAGTGTCATTGCTATCATCACAAAGTGTATCTTCAGTCTCACACTTGGAGTGAGTTGTCGAAATGTTGTCTCTTTGAGGAAAGAATGTTGTTCCTATGTTCTGAGTGTTCCATGTTGTTTTGTTAAGTGAACTAAGTGTGTGATCATGTTCAAGTATTTATTTTTGTTCAACTTTCTCTCACTACTCAAAAACTTAGTCAACACTAAGAAAACTCCTTGATTGAGCCTCTCAACCTGATTCAAGCCTCCTGGACTACGCACTGCATAGTACTAGCCATCAAGCAGTAGTGTTTCCTCTTATCACTACAAAATGTGTAGTTTCTACCTCCTAGAACTGCGCACTATGAAATATTAGTGCTTAAACCCAACCCCTGAGCTCTAGAATTGCACAATCCTTACCTCCATCCAGGTTTCTCTATGCACTGCATAGTCTCAAGCATAAAGTCTCAGCCTTGAGCTCTTGAACTATGCAACTGCACAATCACTTGGCTTCTATCCCTCCAAAACTACGTATTGGGAAAATTAGGCCTCAAGTCTCACACTTGAGGCCTTGAACCTCTCAACTAGATAATCTACTAGCCTATTCTTTTGTCTGAATTGTTATCACTCAGGTTGTCCCTAGGCTCCTAATAGGGATACGGCCGAGGTAACCAAAAACCAATCTTCTGATTGCAGGTTCTAGCCCACCTGCAATCGAAGAGGGCTCTCTCCTTTTGATTCAACCTTAGTTGATGATTTTAGGCTAGCTTTCTGACTTCAAGGGAGTGTTGATTGTGATTGGAAAGAAGGTAGGATTCTCGAACAAAGAGGCAAGGTAAGGTGTGATAAGTTTCGAACCATTGGGCATGGAGTCACAAATTGAGGCTTGTGAGCATTTTCTTGGTCACAAGGGGATACGGAGCGGGATAGCCACACAGGATACAATTTTCTGACTGTTGAAAGTACGGAGTGGACATCAGGGATGAAAGGCAAAGGAGAATCATTTCATCATGCTAACAAAGAGGAGAAATGGATGAATGGGATCTAGGAGCAGTTAAGAATTCCTAAACATGCACTCATATGTGAAAGAAACAGCGTAAACAAGATCATTTAAGAATACATGCTCATAATTATTTCTGAAGAAAAACATTGAGAAATGCAGAAATTGAACTTAAGGTGTAATGAAACAAATCTTAAGCTATTCTTTTTTCCTGCAATTTAGAAGGCGGTATGGTGGCAAAAAACATAAAATTAAACAGAGGAGAGGAACACTTATTGGATCATGTAGAAGCACAGGAATTCCATGATCATTCCTTGGCCAAGAGAAAACATCAAGTAGTTTCGCACTCCATGCTTTCAGCAATCTTTGATTATGGAAATTATGGACAGTTACAGTGTAATCTTCTGCTCGGAGAAAATGCTGGAAAGAAGAGCTGATCCAAAACAACTACTCACCAACCCAACCAACCCCTCACAACATTGCTTCGAGGTGGTATTTTATTAAGCAAAATATCGGAAAGACATCATACAAGTGACCTGAAGGTCCTGCTTAGAGAACTTCTTCAAAAACCTAAGTGTTGCTGGAATTAAATGCAACGGTGAATCTTTTTGGTTGCGCTGGCTAGCTGGATCGGAACAGGTTGACGAGTGGCCCTTGGGCCAGATGCGGTGCTGCTGGAATTGATTGTGCTTCGGGAACATGCCACTGTTGGTCCTGTGTGACATTATGACATGTATGCAATAATTACGATTTGAGAGCTTCAAGTAGTTTCGCCCTCTTTCTATGAATTTGCTGGAAGATATTAAATTTTCTCCTGCTTCGGGCTGCTGCTCAAGGTATTCATTGATACTCTTTGCCGCTACATTGATGGCTTCCGCCGTCGACTGATACTCTTTGACACGCATGATGCCTGATGATTTGATCTGATACACTTTAAACGCTGTGATTGATCTGCTGCTGTCTTTAAACCGGATCATTTAGGCACGATCGGGCGATTTTCGGGCTTTTTCGGCGTGCAATGGGCTAAGAAATTAGAAGATTCCTCAAAATGGCTTATTTCCCATAGCGATCGCGCATCGAAGACTGCCTCTGTTTCTTGTTCTGGAGTTCCAAAGTGCGATTTTTCTTCCTGCGCGAAGTTTTGGCTTTCTGGCTGCTGACGTTAGCATGACTTCGGTTGTGGTGGGTCCCTGGTATAGAGCGACGTGGTGAGGTGATGATACTGGAGGTAATGCGATGAAGAAACTCTGATGCGATCGCAATATCGCATCGGCGAGGAACGGAGGGTGCTTGAGTTGGACACTCGGCGCTTGCGATCGCCGACCGCCGATATCGCAATATCGCGTTGGGCGGAGATGGATGGGTGATGACCTGGATGGAGATGAAAGTGCGATGTTGCGATGCGATCTGGCTTTAAGGTTCTATAGAGTGTAAGTTTTTTGGGAGGAAAAGAGCGAGTAAGTGGGTGTGAAGGGCATTTGAGGTTTCGGAAGGGGTCTGATTACCTCAGAGGGATTTTATACTTTGGAAGGA
>APFE031634827.1:102894-132331 GCA_000404065.3 Pinus taeda
GCAATAATTACGATTTGAGAGCTTCAAGTAGTTTCGCCCTCTTTCTATGAATCTGCTGGAAGATATTAAATTTTCTCCTGCTTCGGGCCGCTGCTCAAGATATTCACCGATACTCTTTGCCACTACATTGATGGCTTCCGCCGTCAACTGATACTCTTTGACACGCTTGATGCCTGATGATTTGATCTGATACACTTTAAACTCTGTGATTAATCTGCTGATGTCTTTAAACCGGATCATTTAGGCACAATCGGGCGATTTTCGGGCTTTTTCGGCGCGCAATGGGCTAAGAAATCATAATATTCCCTGAAGATTCCTCAAAATGGCCTATTTCCCATAGCGATGTGCGATTAGCACTTCGCGCTAATCGCGCATCGAAAACCGCCTCTGTTTCTTGTTCTGGAGCTCCGAAGTGCGATTTTTCTTCTTGCGCGAAGTTTCGGCTTACTAGCTGCTGACGTCGGCTGTACGGCGGATGACGTCAGCTGTGGTGGGTCCCTGGTACAGAGTGACGTGGTGAGGTGCTGATACTGGAGGTAATGCGATGAAGAAACTCCGATGCGATTGGAATATCGCATCGGCGGGGAACGAAGGGTGCTTGAGTTGGACACTCGGCGTTTGCGACCGCCGACCGCCGATATCGTAATATCGCGTCGGGCAGAGATGGATGGGTGATGACCTGCATGGAGATGAAAGTGTGATGTTGTGATGCGATCTGGCTTTAAGGTTCTATAGAGTGTAAGTTTTTTGGGAGGAAAGAGCAAGCAAGTGGGTGTGAAGGGCATTTGAGGTTTCGGAAGGGGTCCGATTACCTCAGAGGGATTTTATACTTTGGAAGGAGTCCATTGTATCTGGGAGGTGGTTTGGGAGGTTAAGGGTTCTTGCTGAGTTTCAGATAAACTGAGCAATTCCTAGGAGTACTTATGGTTATTTTTCAACCAGGGGGAGGGATATTACGTAGGGGGATTTTACTTAATATTAATCAGGGGATGGGAAGAATAGGGAGCTAAATAATCATGTTAGTGGTTAATATGGAGATGGTAAGAAAGCGCTAAGTTCAGGAGAGCTTAGGCTGTTACAAGGGGGTAGGACCATACTTACGCGAAAATATGGAACAACTTTGAGTAAAGAAGATCTTTACTCAAGCCAGTGTTATGAAGATGATGGAACTTAAGAGGTGTCAAGCAGATCTTGACCTCTTTTGGGGAAGTTAGTTAATGATTGGGGAAAACAGAGAAGGGGAGTCAGTTATACCTCTTTTGAGCTTCTTGCATACAAATCCTTGCTGATTGTGTCCTGAATGATATGACACCTGAAAACCTAGAACTGGTCAGCAATTTAGGATTCAACAACCTTAGAACTACCTACCCAGCCTACTTACCTAGCATTTTTTCTTCTTTGTTTGGGGGTGCACTTAGACTTGCAAACCCGTCATTCATTTTTCTTTTGATGCTTTCTCTATCTACATACTACCCTTATTTCTTCCAGAGCCCAGATTAAGCTGTTGGGCTCCTCTGCTTCTCTACCTATCTAAGAATCTGCCAAGATTAAACTGTTTGGACCTCCCTTTAACTGAAAAATGGAGATATCGGGATAACTTTACAAAATTTGAAGGCAATTGAATGAACTTGAAGTAGCCTTCCTCACTTGGAGACTGTTAAGCAAATATGGAGCATTGCAGCAAGCAAAGTACGACATATTTGGCCTGTAAAATGCCAATCATGAAAAATGAATAACCTGCTGCAGCAGGAAGATAACATGAACTATGCATTGGTTAACTGCAAGCCTCAAGCTTGAAATCTTGGGTTCCTCAACTGTGAAGCACTCAATATTACATGTCAATTTGTCGCCATGACACTTGATCATTTTATGGATATTATTACCATCTATGAATATGTTGAAACTATATCCCTTAGAAGTCCAAAAACTCAAAATATGTTAAAGTCCATGAGAAATTTGGGTCAAATAGCTCTCACACCTTGTTAAGTTCCATCTGCGCCAATTTATCTAGTGTTTCCCGCGCATGCACTGAAATTTACTCTGAAAAAAGTGCAGAGTTGTGCTCTATCTGTAACTATAAACCTGCACAGGTGAATTCTAGAAAGTAAAAATAAAAATTACATTCTAGAAACCTAGTTGGTCGAATATTTCCCTACTGAAAGCTTCCAGGTGATGAATATTCGAACTATAACCCTCATAAGATGCATCTCCATCCCTTTTCTCATGGTAACCTAATCCTTCACTAAAGGAGGTTCATCCTTTTCTTAGGGATTTTGAACTTCCCCCTCTTTGATCTATAAAAGGACTAGAGGGTTGAGGGATGAAGGAGGTCAGTATTCAGAGAATACAAACTTATGCTGCTAGTTTGAGATTGGAGAGCTTGTTATCTGAGGAGGAAATTGAAGGAATTTCGGAGGGACCTCATGAAATCAAGGTGAAGATTGTAAGGCTCCTCTTATCTTCTGATTAATACAAATGATCACTTTCTCCCGTTGATTTTTGTCTTTTATGAATGATGAATAGTTTGCAATTAGTTATTATGTTCATTAAGGCAAGTTCAATCCCTAATTTCCTTGATCATTAGGATGAGTTTTTTGAATTACTATATCACATGTTGTTTTGATCCTTTTCATGGTTTATGTTTGCAGGTTATACTAAGCATTGAAGAGTTGCATCAAGTTACAACCAGGGATCTTCATCAGACATTTCGTGAAACTGGTAAGAGGTATATCTATCAATTAGACTGCTTGTAATTCGATTAAATTCAACTTAGGGAAAGAGTTAGTTCATTTTTCATGATTGTTTCTAGTTTACATTTAATATCTAGGGAGATCAATCTTGTCCACAAGAGGGATTTTCCAGTGTAACAAACTGGCGACTCCATTAGGAAGAATCTTTGTTATCACCTTTTTCCTTAGCCTCGTTTTTGGATTTTTTTTATTTATCCAGCTCTGAGCCTTCATAAATTAATGGCCTTTTAGATATGGTTGGTTGATTTTCAAGTTTTTTATTTTTTCTTTAATTTTTCTTCCCTGTCTCGTTTTTGTTTGTACACAGAGCATAGATTTGTGCCCCTTTTCCATAGCAATTGAGTGCATGCGCGCTGTTTCCTACTGGAAACCCACGCAGTCCTTGAATTTTTTTGAAATTTTCATTATAACTTCAACCCAGACCTGAATTTGTCTTTTTGAAAGTGTCATTCTATTTGTTTGGACTATGTGTTTGTCTTTTCTAAACTCAGTTGATTACTTTGTTGATGATTTTTTGAAGAATAGGTCTTTTTGGAAGAATACCTTCGGGTTTTGACTGGTTGATATGTTGATTGATCAAAACAAGTTTGAATGTCTTTTTGTCATTGCTATTCTTATTTTGTTCTATCAAATACACTGGTTAAGCTTTGAAAATTGTTTATTTGTAGTCAAAATTACTTTGAATTACAAGTTAGGGTTTCTAAAGACCTTGTGCTTTTGTGAAAGAATCACAATTATTTTGCTTGATAAAAGAAGTTGTTTCTTTCATTGTGGACATTTTTTTCATGATTGCACTGTTATTATCATCGGATCAAAGCATTCATAGGAGAATATGTCTTGTCTCCATTTTCTTGATTGATTTTTGTGTGCTTGAAAGTTTAAAGTGATTAGAAGAAAAGAGTTTGTTAGTTTATTTTCATAATTAGGGAAATCTCGAAATTAGTTTGTTGGCTACATTTTTCATTACAAAATAGTGAAATTGGTTGTTTTGAGAAAAGTTGTGAGTTATTGCATTTTATTCCTCAAAAATCAAAGAAAACTCTTTATTCTCTAAATATAATTTCATCGAAAATTGAAAGTTTCTTTTGCATTTTAGAGTGTATTGAGATTTTGAGTCATCACAACATCACAAGTTTCACCTCCATTACCCATTGAGTAAAAGAACAACTTAATAATACAACACTAATTAAAATTCACTTCAAAATTTTATATTCTTAGGGATATTTTCACCTACATTAGCTTAAGTGTAGGGCTTTGGAACAGGGAAGGATGTAAACTTTCCAAAGCTATGAACAGATAATAGAATCTTGAGTTAGGGAGAGAAAATCAAAGTATTTCCATTTTACTCTAGGAAGCTCTTCTTATACATGAGTTAAGCGCGAGGTCGTGTCAACTCTGGTGAAGTGATTTGACCCACTTCATTGGCTTAGATACAATGATTTACACGTATTACAACGGTGCTGAAAGGTACTTGGGATCACTTGAAAGTAAACCTCCAATTGCTCATGTGGAGGAGCCTTATGTGAATTGAGCTTGTTACTCTGCCCTTGTGTGTACATCCGATCTACGACTATTCCGCCAAGTAAAATTGTTGTATTTGGTCAACATAGTGACTATAATCCTAGGGCCCTACCTAAGGTGACGACAGAGTGAATTTCCTGCTGTACCTAGAACAAACGTTGGCTAGACTCACCTGGACTCTCTGGAGGGTAATCTTTGCTCGGGATGGTTTATAGCAGAGTTACTTGCACCAGACAGTTCCATTAAGCAGGTTGTCAGGGTAACTGGCAGAAATACTCATTTTCTATCAAACAAATTCACCTTGATCTCTTTGATGTTTGATTTCATCACCAACTAGTATATATTGATTTCTGTGAAGAGTAAGTTTATGTGGTTTGAACTCCTAGATTTTTAGCGTGTGTTACTCCTTGTGTTTTTTTTTACTTTTTAGAGACTTTAGGTGTAATTTAGATATTGTGTGATTAATAATTTAAAAACATTTCATTGTGGTAGAACTACGAATAAAATCATGTAGGATACTTGAGGATCCCCCTGAGTATACACCTAGTCAGTTAGAAAAGATTAAAGCAGAAAAATCTAAATCATATGAAACTAGAACTGCAGCAGAAACTAAAACTTCTACTATTATAGATTTTGAGGTAAGAAGAACTAAAGTTAATCAACCTCTAACATCTACTATTTCAGGCATTGAAGAAATAGAAAATAAATATGATCAAACTCATAATTTAACATAACACTCAGCAGCAACTAGTTTACAAATTACTGAAATCGTTTAAACTGAATCAAATACTGGAGAATTTTCTGATAGAAATCCCATTTCCGAACCAGATATTAACGAACTTGAGTCTAATATTTATGAGCCTAAAATTCATACACCTACTACAACACATATTCCAGATCCTCCACTTTCACCGCATGTGAAAATTATCATTACTGATAGTCTTCCTCCTGGTCTTATGGGTATTGAAGAACTTGTTTCGAACGAAGAGGAAGAACCTCTAGTTTCTACTAGTGAACTTGCAGATATCTCAGAACTTTTTCTTCGATCTCTTCACCCCTTCCCTTGGTATTTTACACCCTTGAACTTTTTAGGACAAGGGACTCTGTGTTACACAACTCCTTATTCTACTATGCCTGGTTTTGATTGGTCCACAATAATTCCTAGAAGTGTCATGACAGATACATCCATGTATTCTACTTCTCCAGAGTCCACATTTTATGGTGGATTTTTACCACCTAGATATCACTTTCTCGTAGGAGCTTATTCAGGATCTTCTTCCTTGAACCCATCTTCAAACATGTCAATTGGTGTAATTAACCCTACCAATGAATGTTTGGCATTTGACCAAGACATTAATATGATTTCTGGTAATGTTGTTAATCCACAAGCTAACCCAACAGGTGGTTATTATCTGCATGGGGGGCAACCATCGTATCCTCCACCTAGAGGACAACATTTTAGTGGACCTTAACCTGCATCTGGGGGGAAACCCCCCACCAAAAACTACTTTAACTATGCTCAAATGCCTCAAACTGGTTTTGGTAATCCTATTATGCCTCCATCCGCCTATGGAATGCCTTAACCTAGATTGAATACAATCTGGAACCCTTCTCAACAGTTAATTCATGTTGCTTCTCAAGTGCTTTTGTATCAACCTAGTTAAACTCTTGAACAAACTATGCAACAACTTCCTTTTGAAGGTATGTCTTCTCAAGTTCAACCAACCGTCCAGGCTACCTCATTGACACCTACCCAACAATCACTTCAGTAGTCCACCCAAAGTACCCATCAAGCTGTACGACAGTCTGTTATGGCAACATATGTTCAAAACCCAGGTTCAAGTTCGCCTAGAATGCCAATTCCAGGAGTAACGCAAATAATTGTCCCTCTTAATTCACAGGTTAGTATGCAATATCTTATTCAGTCTTTACCTCATGCATTCAGCGTTCAGACCATTCCTATGATTCCATCAACACCTCAAATACCTATTGTTCAACCTAGTGTTCCATATATGTAAGTACCTTTTCAAGGGCTATCTTTCCAAGGTATACCTAAAGTCAGTTTGTTCAAGCTACACCTTTTCAAACTCAATTTCTCCAAGATCAACATTTGCAAATCCAACCCTTTCAAGTACAATTTTTTCAAGGTCAAATGGGTCAAAATCTCACCTTCCAAAGTCAATTGTACCCAGGTCATACATTTCAACAAATTATTCAACTGTAATACGTTATGACTCATACTAGATATCTAAGAGGTATGCAAATCCCAACTGTTGAGGCTATCCCAAGATATCTTGGATATCCTCCTCTTGGTATGGGACTCGCCCCTCAGGGTTATCAATATCCATCACAGGACCCCATTCACCAGTTTCCTTTCATTGCAACTTTTAATTTCCTTGACCTCTCTCAGTTAACTAATTATCCACTTATTTATTTACCCTATTGGTTGACTATTCATACTAAGTTTCCCAGTGACATTCCTAAGTTTGAAGGTAAGTTGGGTGAAGATCTGTTCAGCCATGTCATGACCTACCATATTTAGTGTGTGTCCAACTCGTTAAATGACAATTCTATAAGCTTAATACTTTTCCAATGAACCCTAATCGATTCGGTAGCCAAATGGTATGTAGAATTACGCGCACTTCTTTTAACACATTCAATGCCCTTGGTACAACCTTTTTGACCCATTTTTAGTTACTCGTTCGGTATGAAAATGGAACTGAATTTTTTACTTCTTTAAAGCAATCAACGTCTACCCATATCTCAAATCAAATTCACAAATGGAGACAAAATTGTCACCTAGTAAAAGTTTACATTCTAGACCAGATCCTGGCTGAATGGTTTATAAAATAACTTCTACTAGAGATAACTGAAGATGTGGCCAAACAGGGTGTTGTAATTGAAGAGCATGTAATTTCTCGTGTTCAATACCTTGATCTTGTTTATACTCAGTCTAGTACTTTGTATGGAAAGACCCCAGATTTACCCTTATCTACTCCAAATAATCCAGCTCTTCCAAGGTCACATGCCGCAGATGGTATGATTGGTTTTATGAGCCAGAAGACTAAGAACAGAAAGAAAAAATCTAAGAATTTTCAAGTTTTGGCTCTATCTGATTCACCTGATGAAGATCCTTTTCCTGGAATTACTTCTGAAATCAACATCATAGATTCATCTACTGGCAAAGGTAAGTCATCCGGAAATAAGAAAAAAGGAAAAGGAAAAACTAAACAAAGCAACTGCTCTAAGGAGAAATCAACCAAGAACGAACCATTTGACAAAAAGAGGAAACCTCGATATCCTTTCTCGATTTGTGAGGAAGATCATTATACTAAGGAGTACCCTCATCGGGCTGAATTTTCCAGATTCATCAAAAGTTTGCCCACGCCCATTATTTTGAAGGATAATTTTCCTCAAGACAGTAAAATGGTCTCCCACAACCAATCCTCCTCATCCTCGTCGGCATATATCATGATGATGTCTTCCATAGTTATGGTAGCAATGAGATCCAAAGATTACACATCAAAGAGTCATGTTGAAAATGGAGATGATTCTAGTTTATCTAGTCAAACATTTGCATCTACTCCTCCTTCTTTTGAACCATTACACATTGAAAAACAAAATCCTGATATGATAATTTGTCTGCCTCCTAAGGGTATGATTCGTAAGTCAACCTTTAATCCTCATGCGATGGTTGCCCAAAATTATAATATAGTCGAAGATTTGGCTATGCTACCTATGGTCATGTCTACATGCTTTTCAGATACCAATTCACGTTAAAACTCGATGAGTTTTTCAAACGGTGATTGATGAAGGAGTGTCGACATGCATTATGTCCATTTCCTATTGGAAAGATTTAAGTTCTCCAACAATCAATAAATTTCCCACGACTTTGAAAGCCTTCAATGGAAGAGGTTTCTATCTGTATGGACTTTTAAATGATTTTCCAATCAAGTTAGAGGGAAAAATAGTTGCAATAGACGTTGAGGTTGTTGATGCTCAACTTTATTAGAAATTTTATCTTGGTCGGATCTAGACTTATGCCATGGCGGCAGTAGTCTCATCATATTTTAGGATGATTATGTTTCTTTACAAAGGAAGAATTGTAAAGTAGATCAATTATCCTACTAATCTGAAAATCACTTATGAGTGATCTCAGTTAATTAATGTAGGTTTTACAGAGTCATGTGCTAGCGATATGCCTATGTTATTTTAAGCAGTGGATCGATAAGATTGAGAAATACAAAGGCAATGGAAAACAATAAGAGAAACACCGTAAGCAAATAGAAAACACAAAAATTTAATAAGGAGTTCACCAATCCTCCTGGGCTACATCTCTTGGTCCAACTTTTAGTGGTGGCCTTTTTTATTATGTCTTTAAGTATATTTTTTACAATGAGGAGCTCAATATGAGTCTCTTATAATAGATGATGCTTAGTAGGGTGGTACTTGGATTCCCCAAGCCACTAGAGTACACAGACTCCCCCTTACCAACTCTCGACCTCAACTGGTCTTAATGGGATGAGTCCAATTTGGTACTTAGTCCCTGATAGATATCCTCACAGGGATTGCTGGAACCTCTCAAGCCTTCTCGATCATGTCTGCTCGATGTTGCCTTAGCTCTGTAAGTTAGCTCGACTTCTCTGTTATCTGCTTCTTACTTCACTCTTTGTTCTGTCTCCTTTGTCTCCCTGTCTGTTCATGGCTTAAAGCCAATCCATCCCTTAACTGTTCGCTTCCCCTTCCATCCCTTTGGATCGCCTGCCTCTATCCGCTTAGAATTCACTACTTCTGTGTCATCGCCACTGTGTAGCATTTCACAGAAAGGTGGCCACTTTTCCCTTCATGAACTAACCGCCAACTCTTCCTCGAACAGTTTGTTACTTCGGTTACTTTGTGAAATGATTCATCCTCCAGCTCAGTGTTCAAATCAGACTTCAAACCCTTATATGCCTCAACTTATTCTTTCGCCAAATCTGGTCTCCCATCGGGTGCAATCTCCGTCATTTGATTTGGGGCCTCCAGCTCCTACAATCACCTCTTTTATCGCATGGGTGACTTGCTTGACCATTAGCCCGCAATGAAGGTGGTTTTCTCTCTCATCCACTGGACACGTGTCATTCAATGTATGGAATCGCTTGCTCCTCTGATAAACCCTCTTATCGCCCAAAATGCCTTCGATATTCTGCCGATTTTGGAGCGTGCGACCCGCCTATCATTTTAGCACTTTTCCCACGTTTTCCTAGTTTCCATTGTGACCATGCGCTCTAGGCCTTTCCTTCTTGAGGGGTTTTGTCCTACGATGTGCGATTAGCACTAATCAGGCATCAGAAACAACCTCCGTTTCTGGGTTTGAGCCCCCCAACTGCCATTTTTGTGCCATGCATAGCCCCCATGGGCCAACAGTCAGTGTGCTTTGACTGAAGGTCCTTGTTGCTCTATGCTGGCTACAAATTACCATTATTCAGAGGTTATTTCCTGATAGCTCATTGTTTACAAGATTTTGAAGTCTATCATAATTTGAAACAATCATAAAACTCTGATAATTTTCAAGGATCCAATTCGGATCACGACCTTCCCACTGAGAAAGCTTTTGGACCAACAAAAGTTGGTTTTCAAGCATCGACTAAGTGAGGATACAACCTTCTCACCTGTCCAATCTCTATCCATTTTGCACTACTTGGCTTTGAACCCCTGAGTCCAATTTTGAGGTACTCAACATTTCCCCTGCATGTCGTTCTCACCTTCCTGTCTAGAACTATGTCTTCCTGTAATTCATTAAGATATTTAGATAGAAAGTCATCAATAGAAGGCAATTGACTCTGCTCTTCGTGATCTTCAATTAGTGAAGGTTCAAATAATCTCAAGCTATCTGCATTTATGACTGAGTAGATGTGCATGTAAGCTAGTAGATCAAGGTGAAAAGCATTCTCACCAATCTTCTCAAGTATCTTGAAAGGTCCATACATGATAGGCTTTAGCTTTTTAACTTCACCTTGCATCCTGTCCTTGCTGATATACAGCTAGGCTTGACCACCAACTTGGAAACTATGCTCCATCTGATGCTTGTCATGTGTTGCCTTTCTATTTGGCTTGGCTCTTTTCCAGTTGTTCCTGTACTGCTTGGTTAATCTCTTGGATTTGTTCAATGAACCTAGTTGCCCTATCCACATCGTTGTGTCCCTCAACTATTGTGTCCTTACCAAAGACAAAGTCCAAAGGAGACCTTGGTGTGAAACCAGAGCAGGTCTCAAAATGAGATCTCTATGTAGAAGAATGTTTGGCTCAGTTGTAAGCATGCTGCACATAACATAAATGTTCATCCCAAAGCTTAAGATGCTTACTACAATATCCCCTAAGTAACTGGATCATTGTCCTATTGACTACTTCTGTTTGGCCATTGCTTTGTGGATGGAAAGTTGTGCTTTTCTTCAGTTTGGTGTCCATCAGTTCCCACAGACTTGACCAAAACTTTCCCACAAATCAAGTGTCTTGATCAGATATAATGGAAGTGGGTAATCAAAAATGAACCCATACATAAAAAAAAAAACAGTTTTGCAGTTTGTTAAACTGTAATCTATTTATTACAAGGTATCAAAACACACATTTTGTTGAACCTATCCACAACAACATACAGATAATCATGACCTTTCCTAGATTTAGGCAGTCCTCCAAAAAAATCCATGGAAACACTTACCCAAGGATGAGAAGCAACTGGTAATGGAGTGTACAAGCCTAGTTTTCTATTGTTGGGCTTGCTTTTAGCACACATAGTACACCCTCTTACATATCTAGAAATTGTCTCATTCATTTTCGGCCAATAACAAAATCTTTGCATGTGTGCAACTGTTTTACTTATCCTAAAGTAACCTGATATTAGAGAAGTGTGTGCTTCTCGAATTATCTTTACTCTTTCAGTTTGTGGAATGCATAGTTTCCCACAATGATATAGGAGTCGGTATGTAACATGATAATCCAATTCTTCTAATCATTTTACTTGACTTAAAGTTGCATATACATCTTGAAAGTCTATATCTTGAGCATATTGTTCTATGTAGCTTTCATGACACATAATTGTGCTTAAGTATAGTAGATGCATTTATAATGGGTCTAGATAACATATCTGCAACTTTATAGTGTATGCCCTTTTAATATTTGGTGACTAAATGAAATTGTTGTAGAAAACCCATCCATCTATAGTGTCTTGATTGCTGAAACTTAGTTTGGGAGTGTAGATATTGAAGTGGCCGATGATCAGTATGTATTACTGTCTCTTTGCCCATTAAGTAATGTTTCCACTTTTTCGCACTCAGTACTAGTGCATACAATTCTTTATCATATGTGGGATAGTTAACTACTACATAATTAAATGTCTCAGAATGATAACATATGGGTTTACTGTGCTATATCAGCACTTCTCCCATGGCATAGTCACTGACATCTGTTTGGATCTCAAACAGTCTTTGAAGATCAGGCAGCGCTAGTACTATTGTTGTACTAACCTTTTCTTTCAAGGTGTCGAAGGCTTTCTACTATTTGCCTCCCCACTGAAACAACTTGTTCAATCCTGTTAAAGCATGTAAGGAAGCTGCAACTAAGGAAAAGTTAGAAATGAACTTTCTCCAATATTGTGTTGCTCCTAAGAAGCTCCTATCTTCTATAGCAGATTTGGGTTTAGGCCAGTTTACAATGACTGCCACCTTAGAGGGATCTATCTTCAATTCACCACCCCCTACTATATGTCCCAAATAATTCAAAGATGTTTTGCCAAATTCACATTTTGAGATTTTAACATAAATTTTTTCTCTTTTCAAAACAACTAGTGTCTACTTAACATGCTTTAAATGTTCTTCCCATGTTTTTCTAAATATCAAAATGTCATCTAGATACACAATAACAAAATCATCAAGAAAATGTTTGAGTACATCATTCATTATTCTCATGAAAGTAGCAGGAGCATTAGTTAAGCCAAAAGGCATAAGTAGCCACTCATACAATCCCTGCTTCGTTTTGAAAGTAGTCTGCCACGCATCTTGTTCTCCAACTCTGCAAGTCTAACTTGGAAAAATAAACAGCTTCTTTCAATTGATCTAATAGATCGTCTATGCGAGGAAGGGGATAATGATTATTGATTGTTATCTTATTTAGTGCTCGGTAATCAATGCACATTCTCCACGAGCCATCTTTCTTGCTCACCAAAACGATTGGAGATCCACATGGTGATGTGCTAGGTTTGATGAACCCCTTCTTGAGCAACTCCTGCACCTACTTCTTGATTTCTGCATTTTCTAAAGCGGACAACCTATACATTCCAATGTTAGGCAATGGAGCATCTTGCTGCAAATTAATTTCATGCACTATTTCCTTTTTGGGTGGCAAACCTTTAGGTTCTTGAAATAAGATATCATACTCTGAAACAATGTTTTCTAAATTGGCTTGCTGTTTAGCATCATAGCCCTCAAATACATCGGTTTTATCAAGTTTCTTTTCCTTTACAACCATCAATAAAAATTATTTACATGACTTTGCCATTCATTTCATCTGCCCTGAGTTTATGAGAGTATAATTATTCTTGAGCTTATGAGCTCTTACAAAGTATTCAATTCCATCTTTAATGAGTAGATACTTGTTCTCAGCTCTATAGAAAATATCTTTTATGTCATACAAGTAAGGACTTCTTAAAACAATTTCACATACTTCCAAAGGAATTATGTCTAACTCAACCTCATCTACAAATGCTGACCCACAAGAAAACTTGAGTTTGCATTGTCTAGTCACTTGTAGTTGTGCTTTAGACATGAGCCACTATCAAACAAAGTATCAATCTTTTGATGTTTGGAAATTACTCGAATATGGAAAAGCTCATGTCTTTTTCTCTCATTTTCTTCATCAATAGTAGATTGCACAGAATTATTACCTTTTATACCTATGGTTGCAATGGTTGTTTCATCTCCTGAGTCCGACCGCAAATCTTTCTGAATAGCTGCAGCACTCTTCTTCTTCTTGCCCTCGAACTTCTTAGGTCTTAGCTCCGGATGTAGAATCCAACAATGCTCATCATCATGCCCATCCTTCTTACAGTGAGTGCATGAAGACTTGCTTTTTTGTGCAGTGTTGGCCTTCCTTGCTTTCCATTTATGTTTTCTTTTCTCCTTATCCTTGCAGTGGGTTGGGATGATCCCCCAACTTCTGGGTTTCCATTCTTTCCTCTAGCTTCTAGATGCATATCTTGAATAGATACCTCATCTATACTAGTGGGATTAAACATGAGGATAGTGTGCCTCATGTAGTTGTGTAGACCACCGATGTACTACAAAGGAGTCTCCGGTGAGTCTAATGAGATTCGTAGAATCAATGCTCTCTTCCTAAATTCTTGGGTGTAACCTTGTACACTTTGCCCTTTCAACTGTCGAAGAGTTTGCTAACTCATCATGGCTTGCTGCATGTAGGCCAGTGGATAGAACTGCTTTTTGATTACATAAACAAATTCACTCCAGACAAAAATAGTCTTACCATGTCTCTTCATTTCAGCTTGGGTCCTACCTTCCCACCAAACCAAGGTAGTGCCTCCAAGGCGTAGGCTTGCCAGCTGAATCTTGATCTTGTCTAAATCAATACTCTGCACTCTACTATAAACATCAATTTGTCTAATCCAATTGTCCAGCTTTTCTACATTCAACTCTCCATCATATATTGGTAAATCAAATTTAACATCTAGTTTAATCAAAGATGTATTCTTTTTATGTTCAGGGCTATTAGGAGGTGTGAGAAATCTTTCTTCTTTCCCTTTGCCTTTTGAGTGGTCATGGAGGAGAGACTCTTCTTCTCCTTTATCTTGTTTGGAGCCTGATGCATCTTCATCTTTATGTTTTCTAAAGTCCTATACATTTCATCTACCATGGACCTTATGGACAGGAAACTATTTATAAATTGAGGGTCTGGCCCCACAGAACCTTCCTCTGACATTGTCTTCTGAGGATAGACTCTTCCAATTTCAGGATTAGTTTCAACCAACTCTCCTTCTCCTAATTTGAGCTTTGATCTAGTTAGCATTCAAAATCTAAATCCAACACAAGATTGTCTAATCCTTAACAGCCTAAAGCTTTGATAACACTTGATCTGAAAATCACTTATGAGTGATCTCAATTAATTAACGTAGGTATTACAAACTCATGTGCTGGTGATATGCCTATGTTATTTTAAGAAATGAATCGATAGCAAATAAGAGAAACATCGTAAGCAAATACAAAACACAACAATTTAATAAGGAGTTCACCCAATCCTCTTGGGCTACATCTCTTGGTTCAGCTTTCAGTGGTGGCCTTCTTTATTATGTCTTTAAGCAGAGTTTTTACAATGAGGAACTCAATCTGAGTCTCCTGTAACAAATGATTCTTAATAGGGTGGTACTTGGATTCCCCAAGCCACTAGAGTACACAGACTCCCCCTTACCAAGTCTCAACCTCAACTGGTCTTAATGGGATGAGTCCAATTTGGTACTCAGTCCCTGATAGATATCCTCACAGGGATTGATTGAACCTCTCAAGCCTTCTCGGTTCTATCTGCTCGATGTTGCCTTAGCTCTGCAGGTCAGCTCGACTTCTCTGTTCTTTACTTCTTGCTTCACTCTCTATTCTGTCTCCTCTGTCTCCCTATCTGTTTGTGGCTTAAAGCCAATCCGTCCCTTGATTATCCGCTTCCTCTTCTAGCCCTTCGAATCGCCTACCTCTCTCCACCTGGAATTCACTGCTTCTATGTCATCGCCACTGTGTAATGTTTCACAGAGAGGTGGCCACTTGTCCCTTCAAGAACTGCGTGCCAGCTCTTCCTCGAACAGTTCGTTACTTCGGTTACTTTGTGAAATGATTCATCCACCAGCTCAGAGCTCAAATCAGACTTCAAGCCCTTATATGCCTCGGCTTATTCTTCCGCAAAATCCGGTCTCCCATCGGGTGCAATCTCCACAGTTTGATCTCGGGCCTCCAAATCCTACGGTCATCGCTTTTATCGCACGGGTGACTTGCTCGACCATTAGCCTGCGATGAGGGCAATTTTCTCGCTCATCTACTGGACATGTGTCATTCAATGTATGGAATCATTTTGTCCTCTGACAAACCTTCTTACCGCCTAAAATGCCTCTGATATTCCACTTGTTTTGGAGTGCGGGACTCGCCTGTCATTTTAGTGCTTTTCCCACAGTTTCCTGGTTTCCCTTGTGACCATGCACTCGAGGCCTTTCCTTCTCAAGGGGTTTTGTCCTGTGATGCGCGATTAGCGCTTTGCACTAATCGCACATCAGAAAAAGCCTCCGTTTCTGGGTTTGAGCCTCCCAACTGCCATTTTTGCGCCATGCACAGTCCCCATGGGCCAATAGTCAGCCCGCTTTGACTGAAGGTCCTCGTTGCTCTGTGTTGGATGCAAATTACCATTATTCAGAGGTAATTTCCTGATAGCTAATTGTTTACAAGATTTTGAAGTCTATCATAATTTGAAACAGTCATAGAACTCTGATAATTTTCAAGGATCCAATTCAGATCACCTACTATATCTCTGACCCTAATTCTACTGGTAACATCCCATTTGTTGGAAAATAGATTGCTCCATATGAGGAAGTTGGTGTTGTCCTACTCTAAGGCTCATCTTTGATGGGAACTTTCACATTCCCTCCACTCGTTCTTCTTTAGAATGAAGCACAGGTCAACATGATTACATCAAGTACTTTTGAAATGGGAGATCCATGGAAAGTACCATCAAAATCAGAAATGATCTCATATGATGATGAAATGCCTCTTAGCCCTTTTGAATTATCTTATGAGTCCATTCAGTATTTTTCAAGCCCATCAACATCTGATGATGATCAAATGTTTATGATCATTGATGAATAATCTCATTTGTCATGCTTGGAACCAATCTCTATGCCTAATCCTTTTAATAAATATTTTTTAACTGAAGAATGGATTATGGAGGTTGTGACCTTCGATGAAATGTCATGGGATGATACTCATCATAATTCAACTTTCTTACCATATTTTGATAAAATTGAGAATAATTTTCCATCGTTGTTTTCATCTAAGACCCTTAGCAATCCTCAAAATCCAATATCTACCCTTTCTTCCAGTTCTGAATAGAATTTAGAGAACATATCGGCAATTGTACCTATTGATATCTCAATGAAACCTGGAATAATTGAAAATATTCATATAGGAGCCTCTTGTTCGTTAGAAGAGATTTCAACTTACAAAGCCCTATTTCAGTAATTTCGTGACATTTTTGCCTGGTCCTATGAGCAGATACTAGGAATTGACCCTAGCATTTTTGTACATGAAATAAAATCCTATCCGGATGCTAAGCCAATTAGACCACAATTACGTGCTATATATCCGTGAAATGTTGCTGCTATCAAAACTGAGGTTGAGACATTGTTGAAACTATGATTCATTTACCCTATTCCTTTAACCAATTAGGTGTCAAATATTATGCCCGTTAATAAAAAGAAAGGAACCATTCGAGAGTGTGTTGATTACTGAGATATCAATAAAGCTTGTCCCAAGGAAAATTATCCAACTCTGTACATTTACCAAATTGTCGACGACTGTGCCAGAAATGAAATTTTTTCCTTTATGGATGGATTTTCTAGCTAAAATCAAATAAACATACTCCCTGCCGATCAATATAAAACCACATTTATATGCCCATGGGGGACTTTTTCTTATCACAAACTCCAATTTGGCTTAAAAAATGCTTGCGCAACTTTTCAACGAGAAATGTGTTGCACATTCCATGATATAAAGCATATTGTTCAGCCTTATTTAGATGACCTCCTGGCTCATTCCATGAAAGGACACAATCACCGAAGGCACTTAAAAGTGATTTTCATTAGGTTTAGGCATTACAATATTCACTTGAATCTGTACAAATGTGTTTTTTGTGTGCAATCCAGTTGCCTTCTAGGATTCATCATTTCAAAGGAAGGAAATCATGTCAATCCTCTCAAGGTAGAGGTAATTTTGAATTTACCTACTCCTTCTAGCTTGACTCAACTCCAAAGTTTGCAAGGGAAAGCAAACCTTTTGCGTGGATTCATCCAAAATTATGTTGAACTAACACAATGTTTTTAATCGAATTTCGAAAAAGGGTATTCCATTTTTCTAGGATGAGCTTGTTGATAAAGCTTTTGATGTGTTAAATCATGCACTGACTAATGCGCCTTTACTGTATCCACCTGATTATCATCGAGACTACTTTTTGTACTTAGCTGCATCTGATGCCACTATTGGCACAATGTTAGTCAAATAGGATGATTCTGGAAGCCAACATGTGATTTACTATTTGAGTAGGAGTCTCACTAAAACTAAAATTAAATACGCACATGTGGAGAAGCTAGCCTTGACAGTTGTACAAGTTTTTCAACGATTCCATCATTACAACCTTCTCCGAAAGATGACTGTCATTTCAGATTGCAACCTTATGATGTATATTCTCGCAAAGACACTACTACTCGAAGTGGATAGTCATTTTACAAGAGTTTGATCTGGAATTTGAAAAATCCAAATCAAATAAATACTTGGTTTTCACCTAATTATTATGTGAATTCCCCCACACTGATATAGAAATTATAGCAGAAGATTCTTTTGCTCATAAATATCTATTTCTTATTAGTGTGTTTGATTTGTGGTATGGAGACATCATTATATATCTCCAAACACAAAATTTTAGGCATGAGTTATCCAAAACTGATCGTTAGTGAATCTGATACGAGCCCCAACAATACAACATTATTGGAGACACTCTTTATCATCATGGTGCTGATTTTGTATTCCAACGTTATTTAACTCTTGAAGAAGCCGAAAAATGGAATGACTGCCACTCTGGAGCATGCAGCAATCACATGTCTAGGTATACTACTGCCCAAAATATATTACTTCCTGGCTATTTTTGGCCGTCAATGTTTAAATACTACATCACTACAGTCCAAAAATGTTGTAATTGCAAAATTTATGATCGCAAAATGCAAGCACCTCCCGCTCCTCTTCACCCAAACGTAGCTATCGGTCCTTTTGATAAATGAGGCATCGACTTTGTCACTTGTAACCCCCACTCAGCTGAGGGACATGGATATATCATCCTTGCAGTTGATTACTTTATAAAATGGGCTGAGGTGATGCCTACATATAGAGATGATGATGAAACTGCAGCTATTTTCATTATCAATCATGTGATTTCTTGGCTTGTGTCCCACAAGCTATTATCACAGACCGTGGTAGTAATTTTTGCCACTTTATGATAGTTGAATTGCCTGCACAACTTGGCCTCCTCCATGATAACTCTACTCCATATTATCCCCAAGCTAATGGTCACGTCGAAGCTGTCAATAAATTTTTAACCAATATGATTAAATAGATAGTTGATATCCATAAAAGAAATTGACACTCTATGCTCTTTTCAGTACTGTGGGCTTACCACACTACTGTAAAAATATCCATCGATTTTACCCCTTTTCAACATGTTTATGGTTTGGAAGCCGTATACCCTATTGAATGTGAATTTCCATCTCTTAAATTAGCTATCAAATTATTACCTGCTACCTCTGCAGACGAAGAACGCTTTGTACACTTTACCATTTTAAGGTATGTGTGGTAGATTAGTTTTTTTTACTACTTCCGCTTATCTCATTTTTACACTTGATTTGCAGATGTCGACATTTTCTCTAAATTACATTGGATTTGCTGATGGTGCTAGTCATAGTACATGGAATTTATCTTCTACAACTTGGGTTATCTATTCACCCAGTAATGAGCTAGTTTCTATTCACGGGATATGTCTCAATCAAACAACAAACAATATAGAAGAATATACCGTAGTCATTGAGCTATTGTCTAATTCCATTGAATTTGGTATCCGGCATTTAATCGTTAGGTTAGATTCACAGCTCCTAATATTACATTTAAACGATGTCTATTCAGTTAGCAATCCAACCATGTTAAGGATGTTTTTACAAGTCTATCCCTTGGAAAGTCAATTTTATTATATCGGATATCAACACATACCAAGATATTTTAACACATTAACAGATGCATTGGCGAATCATCTGTTAAATAGACATTTGCAACATTTGTAAATTAAAAACAATATTCATTCATTCATTGATCGAGATAAACATAGATAGAAGTAGCATATTTTTCATTAAAATAGAGTTTGGGTGTGTCTACAAAATATGTCATTTGAGGACAAAAGGCCTCGTCGTCTTTTATTTTCCGAATAGTACTGACTCCAAAAGGTCAAAAATGGTCCTAGAAACTAGAATAGCTAGGTATGGTGATTCTCATGATAACACATGATAGCAAAAGCAGCTCAACGCAACAAATGTCTGAGAAACCCAATATCCCCAACTACGTGCCTCTGATAGGCGCGTGGAATGTCATCAACTCCAGTCTCTGGGATGTTGGCATTCAACCTCTCAAGGTTGTGCCCCAACTCTGTCATGATGTCATCCGCCTCTGGGTCCACTGCCGTAGCAACTATAGGATGCTCGTCTCATCTATCGTACTGTCTCATCCCATCTGGTCTAGGTTAGACCCACATATGCACATACATTTCAGACAATTAGCCTCTAAAGACAAAAACACTTAAAAATTAAAAAACTTTGAAAACATGCCAAAATGAGAAAATCTTACCTAGATTACCCCACTGAGCCCCAGCTGGAAGTGGGATACCAAGGTCACCTCTGTAATCTATCCTGGCATATGGGAAGTCCTCGATCGGAACAATATGATCTCTTAGCCAATCAAAAAACTATGTCGTATACCTCACTACAAGATTGTCACCACCATGGTATGCCATCAGTGCAACCCACCTCACCAAGCGTGGATCCTTCAAACCCCCATCATCTGCCTGAATCTACTTTGGTCGAAGATTACGAACCCTTTCTGGGGAAAAAGCAACTAGAATGGCACCATAATCGAAAATTTTTAGTTTACCATTCTTGCACCTAGTTAGATGCCCCTTCATATTTACCACTACTACCTCACACCAGTTGTATACCATGGACTCCCAGTATTCCATGGTCATCTGCATCTGTGCCTAGGTGGCTAGATCGAGGGAAACATTTCCACATAGTTTGCTAACAATGAAAGCAATTGTCCTCAAGAGTAAAAGTTTGATGGACTGAATGTAAATTTGTCCATCTTAGGGAGGTGTACCCCCGCAAAAGTGCCGAAAGTATCCATCAGTAGTGTCTCCCCCTATTCTCAATCCATAATGTGAAAGATCGGCTCCTCGGTGAGATAACCCAGTCAGTGAATATATGTCATCGACATCAATGGTGAGGCGATAAACAACAATCACAAAACATTGTTCCTGGACATTCCAGGTCCTCACCAACCATGTCATTAGATCTACCTGGGATTTCATCCCAGGGATTAGCCAGTATTTCAGGAGGCTACAATTCTTGAGAGCCTGCAAAGTGGATGGATCCGCCAAAGCGACAACATCATTGGCTTTGTGCTCTTTCTCCCTCCATTCCATTTTTTAGCAAGAAAAATGACCTAAAATGGCCATTTTAAAGCAGTTAGAGTCTTTCTTGAAATTCATTTCATGTATTTTGGGGCCCAAGGTTTGTTTTTAAAATGGCCCATGGCGCTTGTGCGGCCACCCTTTTATGGATAGGGCATAGTTGCGCGGAAATTTCCAGCAGAATTCTTCACAAGCTGAGAATTTATGTATCGAAAATTTTATCGACCTGCGAGGGCCCAATTCATAAAAACACATGTTGGGTCGAGGGCGCATTTTTTTACAAAACGTTGTCCCAGAAAACCAAATATAAGCTTAAAATGAAAAAATAAATGAATGGAAAGCTAAGTTATGGAAATATCTTCTACTTGGAGGAAACGACGCGTGATTTCATCCACTGATTGGCTCGGAATCAATCTTGGAAGTTTTACGATAAAAAAACCTTCTCTCTGCTTTGAACTAGTGAAAATGAAAATGGTGAAAATAAATTACCTTTTCCCACTTTTATAAGTTTTGTGAGCTTTAAAAATATTATTTTGTATATTTTGAATCTTTTTAAGAGGGAAAACATATGTTTGAATAGTTATGATGGGTCATTGAGTTTGGATGTGTAGGATCGTTTACGGAGTCAAGATAAATCATTTTTGACATTTCAGCAGACTTTTATCGCATTTAATGTTCTTTAAAAATTACGAAAAGAGAAAATCATGAAGTCTTCTTTTAAGCCCTTTTCATACTTTTTCAAAACCAAAAATATTTCTGAGTACTTTCCTGTTTGAACTCATAAAAGTAAATGAACAACCATCCACTCAATATAAGTTTACCCATTTTACGAACTGAGCCAAGACTGTTTAGGGAAAAGGTATACATTGATTGAAGATGGTCAATATAGTTCTCTCTTGTATTATTTTATCCTTTTTCGGACATGAGAGACTAAACTGATGAAAAAGAACCTGATGGAGTCTACTTATGTTTTTCTTTTGACTCTCTAAAAATGAAAAATGTCGAGCTTTACTTTCTCCAGGCTTGTTAAAATTTTACGGTTAAAGAGATTAATGAGTTTCCATTTTGTGTCTTTTTCAATCTCTTAAAAGAAAATGACATCGAGTTATAACTTTACTGGACTCATTAAAATTAAACAGTATAGGACTCGTTAAGCATGAGGAGACTGAACCATTCATTCTTAGGGTTCGTTAAAAATACTTCGATGGACTCATCCAAAGGATGAGCTTACAATCCAAGCATATGT
The DNA here is from genome assembly GCA_000404065.3 of Pinus taeda. NCBI lineage: Eukaryota > Viridiplantae > Streptophyta > Pinopsida > Pinales > Pinaceae > Pinus > Pinus taeda. Next base: position 124,924 of record APFE031634827.1, read on the forward strand.
TATCCTACTAAAGCTTGTAAAAATTAAAGAGGTACTTTCCAGTAATGGTGGGGGGGAATTTTGGGAAGTTGTCCATTTTACATCGTCAGTTAAAAGGTAGCATGTCACTCTTGAACACGACACTCCGTCACATTCATGTCTGGGTCGGGAAATCCATTTTCCTTACAGTTAATCAAACCTCATTGAAAGTGTTCATGGTTTTTGGTATTATCGTTGAGTTAAATGTTGCCAAATCATTAAAGTGTCGCTATGTGTTCAAGAGAAGTTCAACCTTGGTTCAAATCACTTTTCAAAATCTTTGCCTTCATTCCTATTGGCCATCCTTGAATCAATCCTTGCAATTATTTTCAAAACTTGATATCATGTTGTGTTGTAGGCTTTCCTACAATGAATCACTTCCTATCAACTTCAGTTCATCATCTAGGAAGTTGATTTAGAAACCTTAAGTACCTTGAATTCTGCATGCCTTAATGGCAGGTTTTTTGCTTTCAACGATGGGTTCTCATCATTGGCCTTTGATCAAATGATTCTATGAGTGTTCGACTTCAAATCACATATTCTCACTTCATAAATTGTATCGGGAGTACCATGAGAACCATTGTCATTATTGATGGTTTCTATCGCGCTTGTTAACATTTCACATCATTGACTAGTAATCAAGCGGTTTCTGTCATGTTCAAGTTCGAGAAATTCACTTGCATGGTTAGAATTGTACTGTGGATCGACAGATGGAGATCAAGACCCTGGATCTAGTTTCATCAATCCAGGTTGCGAGGAGATTTTATATTCATGATTATGTAGACAGATGGTTGTTTCCATGCTGTGTCTACCATCTATATGATATTAGTTTTTCCATGCTTGTTCATTGAGTTCGCTTTACTCTAACTATGGGAATGCCCACCTCAAAGATGATTTTTGATATATATTATGTTCCCTTGAATGTTCCTTGTAGGTTTTCAACCATTTCCTCTGATCTAATCCTTGGAATGATAAAGCGCTTCAATCTTTTAAACTTATTTTTTCAAACTTCACACTTTAGGGGGCAATCTGTTACACGTCAATTTGTCACCATGACACTTGATCAGTTTATGGATATTATTACCATTCGTGAACATGTTGAAACTATCTCCCATAGAATTCCAACAACTCAAAATATGTTAAAGTCCATGAGAAATTTGGGTCAAATAGCTCTCACACCTTGTTAAGCTCCACCTATGCTAATTTCTCTAGTGTTTCCCACGCATGCGATGAAATTTACTCTGAGAACAACGCAGAAATACACTTTGTCTCTAACTATAAACCCACACAAGTGAATTCTAGAAAGTAAAAATAAAAAGTACATTCTAGAAACCTAGTTGGTCAAATATTTCCCAACTAAAATCTTCCAAGTGATGACTATTCAAACTATAACCATCATAAGATGCATCTCCATCCCTTTTCTCATGGTAACCTAATCCTTCAGTAAAGGAGGTTCATCCTTTTCTTAGGGATTTGAAACTTACCCCTCTTTGATCTATAAAATGACTAGAGGGTTGAGGGATGAAGGAGGTCAGAACTCAGAGAATACAAACTTATGCTGCTAGTTTGAGATTGAAGAGCTTGTTATCTAAGGAGGAGATTAAAGGAATTTGGGAGGGACCTCATGACATCAAGGCCAAGGTTGTAAGGCTCCTCTTATATTCTGATTAATACAAATGAGCACTTTCTCCCATTGATTTTTGTCTTTTATTAATGATGAATAGTTTGCAATTGGTTATTATGTTCATTAGGGAAAGTTCAATCGCTAATTTCCTTGACCATTAGGATAAGTTGTTTGAATTACTATATCACATGTGCTTTTGATCCTTTTAATGGTTTATGTTTGTAGGTTCTACTAAGCATTGAAGAGTTGCATCAAGTCACAACCAGGGATCTTCATCAGGCATTTCGTGAAACTGGTAAGAGGCTTATCTATCAGTTAGACTGCTTGTAACTTGATTAAATTCAACTTAGGGAAAGATTCAGTTCATTTGTTGTGATTGTTTCTAGTTTCCATTTAGTATCTAGGGAGATCTCTTTTGTCTGCAAGAGGGATTGTCTAGTGTAACACTCAACTTAGGCCTTCAAAATTATGCATTGTGCAGTCTCAACCCTCATCCAGCTTGAACCCTTGAGTCCCTTAACTGGGAATTCACTTAGCCCATGCCTATAGAATTGTGTATTCCATGGTATCAAGGCTCAATCTTCTAATCTAAGATATTGATTCCCTCAATTGTGTAATAATTTAACCCTGGAAATCCAAAAATGCGCATTACATAGTCTCAAGCATCAGTCTTGAACCTTGGCCTCTTGAACTGCGCAATCCTTGAGTCAGTCACTCAACCACTCACCAATTCCATCCTTAACAAGTGATTTCATGAAACATGTTAGATTAGGGGTTTTTAGACTCATTTTTTCTTGTCATGAATGGTTCTTAGTCACAGGTATGTTATCTTATCATGATAGGATGAAGATGGAGGAAATGGAGATGGAGACCAAACTAGAAGAAACCTGTGGAGCTGAAGAAGGACAGATGATTATTAGGCAAGAAGATGAAGGAACACCAAATTACAATAGACGATTGAAGATCAAGATGAAATTGAAGACTTCTTATCTTCAAGTCATTAGGAGGAGGAACAAGAAGAACATGCACCATATTTCAAGAAGACACAAAGAAAGTAGCAACAAAGAGTGACTTGAAATTTCCATGCCATCATGCAGTCCATGTCATTAGTGTCATGTCATGTCTTGTTATGTCATGAGTCATCATGTGCCACATCATTCATGGATTATTTAATTATATATTGGAAAAGGTAATATAAAGTGGAAGTCCAAGGGTCATATTTGTAATTTGAAAATTCATGTAAGAAGTCGAAAGGTCATGAGAAGTAAAACAATCAAGAGGGTAGTCCAAGAGTCATATGGGAGGTGAAGGATCACCCAATTTTTTATATACACACCCCCATTTCTCATATAAAGGAATTTTCACCTTTGTGTTGGAAATAATACTAAGAGGGGGGGTGAATCAGTATTATCAAACTCTTATCAATTTATACAAATATTTTCAGATCTGACAATTGAAACTCGCATATACCTTCCAAACTTATAATTTAATTTATTCTTCAGATGTTTGTCATTAATTTGTATGTGAGAACCATAGAATAATGAGTAGGAACACAAAAAAGATAGTCACACCAAGGAACACAAGATGTAAGGTGGAAACCCAATGTGGGTGAAAACCACCTACTGCAATATGTCTCTATCTTCTTTCAATTAGAAACTTATTCTTACAATGATTTTGTACTGGTGCAGTCTTTTACCAGTATGCAGGCTACAACCTGCAGAGAGCTACAACTCTCTCTTGTTTTCCAGCTACTTCTAGAAGGGAGCTATTGTTCAGTGCACCTTTGCACCTTCTTCGCCAATTCAACTATGTCTCACCAACTGATTATCAAAAGTTCGGATCTTTCTCTTCTTAAGATGTTCAACACTTGTTATTAGCCAAATGATCTCCTTTCCTTTTTATAGGCTAGGCCTCACTCAAACCAATGGACCAAAACCATTGAGAAACAATACCACGGACCTAATACTTGGGTTCAATTCTTTTGGATACAATACCATGAACCAAAACCATAGGATCAAAAACTGTCAGACTAATACCATGAACCAACCATAAGATTTCCCATGTGCATGTGCTTTTCTCTGCATGAAAGTGCATGAACTTTTCTCTGCATGAAAGTGCGTGAACTTTTCTCTGCATGAAAGGAACTTTTCTCTACATGAAAGTGCATGAACATTTCTCTGCATGAAAGTGCGTGAACTTTTCTCTTCATGAAAGGAACTTTTCTCTGCATGAAAGTGCGTGAACTTTTCTCTGCATGAAAGTACGTGAACGCTTCTCTGCATGAAAGGAACTTTTCTCTGCATGAAAGTGCGTGAACTTTGCTGCACTATAATTTATCATCTGAGGTGAGTGGGTTGCCATCAAGTACAACATATGTATCATAATTCCAACAATCTTCCCCTTTGGACTTGATGGCAACAACAACCAATCACTCTCCCCCTTTGACATTAAGGGCAAAGGGGCAGACTACCATACTCCCCCTTAGTACCTACGAAAAACTCTGAATGAGCTCCCCATTTGTATATGCTCTGAGCTGAAATGTTGTCTGCAACAAGATGTTCTAAAAGAAAGAACATGACTCCATACATTATAAGTAACATACCTATCATCAAGACTCATACATACATCCATCTCCCATCCAAGTGGGAATACACTAGATAAAAAAAACTTATTCATCCCAAGCATAGTGGGGAAACCAAAATAGGTCGTTACATGACCTTAATATGAAAAGAAGTACATGACATAGAGACAAGAACAACTATCGGCATAATCAACCTTCAGACCAACACACATTGATCTAATGCACCAGAAAATTCTTGAGAAATCAAACCAAGGACTTCTAAGATAATGCCAACAATGCGTCATTAGAAGAATATATACTCCCCCTGAATCCTGTGCTAGATGATCTCTGATAGACCCATTCGACCCACATAGACTAGCAAATGTACGTGTATCCACCTGCATACAACAGACAAGATTCAACAGTAGGATGATGCATCAACAACCCCCAGCTTCTGTATGAGGTATTCAAATGTCTCCCTGGGCGGTTTGGTGAGTATATCAACAACTTGTTCCTTGGAGGGAACATACTCCAATGACCTTTTGTTCCAACACTTGTTCCCGAAGAAAATGATACTTGATTGGTATGTGCTTGGTCTTTGAATGCATGACTGGGTTCTTTGAAATTCTGATTGCACTTGTATTATCACATAAGATGGAGATAGGTGGAGTACAAGTGATTTGAAAATCTTGCAAAGTTTGCATCATCCAAAGGAGTTGTGTGCAACAAGATGCAGCAGCCACATATTCTGCTTCAACTATAGATAAAGCAATCGAACTCTGTTTCTTGCTGAACCAAGATACTAATCTGGAACCCATAAAGAATGCACCACCACTAGTGCTTTTTCTGTCATCCACACTTCCAGCCCAATCTGCATCTGTATAAGCAAGGAGATGATCTGTATCTCTAGGATACCATAGACCATAGTTTTTAGTTCCTTGAAGATACTTGAAAATTCTCTTTACTACCTGAAGATGAGTTTCCTTTGGATTTGCCTGAAATCTTCCAACTATTCCCACTGCATGCATGATATCTGGTCAGGTTCCTGTTAGATAGAGAAGACTACCAATCATAGATCTATAGGTTGGTTGATGCACTGCTGCCGAGTCATATTTTTCACTGAGGCTACATCCTATCACCATCGGGGTACATACAAGTTTCGAATCCTCCATCCCATATTTCTTCAAGATCTGCTTGAGGTACTTGGTTTGATATAAAAAGATACCGCCTTCATTTTGTTGGATTTGTAAACCAAGAAAATATGTCAACTCTCCAATCAAGGACATTTCGAATTCTTTCTGCATCACCAAGGCAAAATTTTGACTCATAGCTTCTTCATTGCTGCCAAATATGACATCATCAACATACACAACAAGTATTAGCAATTTGTCATTTTCAATTTTTATATAAAGATTGCTATCTGTCAATCCTTTTGAAAAACCTTGTTGATGAAGGTATTTTTCCAGATGATAGTACCAAGCCCTTGGAGCCTGTTTAAGACCATAGAGAGCCTTCTTAAGTCTGCATAAAATTTTTGGATCATTTCCAAGAATGAATCCATTTGGTTGCTCAATATAAACTTCTTCTTCTAAGTCTCCATTCAGAAAGGCAGATTTCACATCCATTTGAAATACTTTGAATTTCTAAAAGCTAGAGAGAGCAAGGAACATTATGATGGCCTCAAGTCTAGCAACAGGAGCAAAAGTTTCTTCAAAGTCTATTCCTTCTTGTTGAGCATACCATTTACAAACAAGTCTGGCCTTATTTCTAACAACTTCCCCATTTTCATTCAACTTGTTTTTGAATATCCATTTTGTCCCTATGACATTCTTATCTTTTGGTCTAGGAACCAACTTCCAAGTGTTGTTCTTTTCAATCTGCTCAAGTTCATCATCCATTGCCTTGACCCAACATTCATCTTTACATGCCTCTTTTACATTTTGTGGCTCAGTGGAGGAGAGTAATGCCAAATAGCTTGAAGCTTCTGCTATTGCTCTTCTTGTTTGTATACCAGCCTCTTTCTGCCCCAAAATCTGAGATTCTAGATGATTCTTCTGAACGTACCTGGATGGAGTCTTTTCTTCTATCCTTATCTATTCTTCTAGTGCCTCATTAGTCTCTTCTTCTTCATCATGAATCTGATTTGATGTAGATGGATAGTCCTCTTCATCTTCAAAATCTTCAGATCTTACCTGCCTAGGAGTGTTTTCATCTTCATCAACCACTACATCAATACTTTCAATCATTTTTCCAGGCCTTTTATTGTAACACTTGTATGCTTTGCTGTGGGGAGAGTAACTGAGAAGAATGCCTTCATCTGCTCTGGGTTCAAACTTGCCAAGATTTCATCAGTATTTTTGATGTAGCATTTATCCCAAAATTTGAAATATTTTACCGAAGGAGTCTCCCCATACCAGAGCTCATGAGGGGTTTGAGTGTTGTTCACCCGAACGTTTGTTTTGTTGAGAATAACAACTGCAGCAAATGCGGCTTCACCCCAGAAAGTTATGGGAGTTCCAGACTCATCAAGCTTAGCACGAGCCATTTGTTTAACTGTTCTATTCATCCTTTCCACTACTCCATTTTACTGAGGAGTCCTGGCTGTAGAGAATTCTCTTCCTATTCCATGTTCTTCACAAAAATTGAAAAATTCATTTGAGGTAAACTCCCCACCTCTATCAGATCTGAGGCATTTAATTTTGTGATTTGATTCGTTTTCAACCAAAGATTTGAAGGATTTGAATTTTTCTAGGCTTCATCTTTATGCTTCATAAGTCCTATCTAGACCATCCTTGAATAGTCGTCAATGAATAATATAAAGTATTCTTCTCCCCAAGGTGACCTTTTCCTAGACGGACCACATACATCAGTATGGACAAGCCCAAGTGGCCTGCTAGCTGATCCTTCCTTCTCAGGGAAGTTAGTTCTGGTTTGCTTACCAAATTGACATGACTTGCATATTGTATTGTCTGGAATTCTGATGTCTGGAAGACCACGAACTGCCTGGTATTTGCATGCTTTCCTTATTTGTGAGAAGCTTAGGTTCCCAAAACTCCGGTGCCATAGCCAGTGTTTATCATTCTTGCTTAGATAGCATTGATGCTATCCTTCTTTGAATATATATAAATTATTTGGAGTTCTTATGCCTTTGATCACTGTTTCTCCTGTATCAAGATCACGAACACTACATCCATTTGATCGAAATA
>APFE031634833.1:0-34423 GCA_000404065.3 Pinus taeda
GAGATCCAGTGGGAAATCTCTGTGTATATGTGTTTTATGGGTTATGCTCTTGCATTTTTTATTTTCTTGTGATTTAGAATTCGTATGCAGGTAATTTCTGTACGGGGTTAAAACCTACAGTTTGTTTCATAAATTCCTTGATCGTTATGAAGGATATGCTTTATGATATTGGTTTTTTAGGTGCTATTTGATTTGTTTGCATGTTTGTGTTTGCAGACTTGCTTGCTACAAGGGAGCTCATTTGGATCAAAGGAGAGAGGCTTCCACAAACTTGCATTGGACCCAAGGTAGGCCTAAAACACTTGTTTGCCTTTATTTTTAATTGCATATTTAGAGAAAGATAGTTTTTGATTGGCTTTCTTGTCACTACATATCGTTAGATACTAGGGACGTCGATCTTGTCCACAACCTCGACTCATTCTGTGTGAAAAAATGGTGACTCCATTGGGGAATTGATTGTTTTCCTTGTTTTTACTTTGACCTGAGAAACTTGTGTTATTGTTTCTGTTTTTGGCTTGTTGTGTGTGGAATTGGGTGGATTTAGTAGATCCAGGATTATTTTTGGTTTTCAGAACTTTAGGAGAAGCTTCTACCCTCTGCTTGCAACATAGTGCGTACTTATACGCATGTTTTCTTTTCACACAGATCATGCACACACCTGTGTGAACTGTGGGCCCGCGGACCCTGCTAAAATTTTGAAAAACTTCAATTTTTCTCTTTCAGTTAGTTTATTTTTTGTTTAGATATTGTTTTTCCCTACCTAGACCTTCATATGACTTGTTAAGAACTTTATTTAGTTTAATTCCATTGGTGTTAGGGTTTTAAGTGAAATTCCTAGAAGTTTTGGTTGCCGGTCTTGATTTTCATTTTGGTCGTGTAGTAGCTCAGAGCTTAGAAGCAGTAGAAGCCTCAGATCACCTTGGTTTTTATTGGCCTTCTTATGAGTCTGACCATTTGCAAAATCTACCTTTGTTTAGGAATCCATCTTGTGTTTTCTCTTTGTGAAACTTCGAAAAGCTTGTATTAAAAGTTTGGATTTCATTTTTATAAAAGAAAACAAAATTTGGTTGTTTTTTGATTAATTTGTGATTCTGGACAAGTTGGTCCTTGGTTTGCTTATAGCCAAGTAAAACATCCTTGAAAAAGACATCTTGTAAGCTTTTACTTCAAATAGTCTTTTATAGTTTGTAGATCTCAAGATTTGCTTATCCATAGTTTTGAGTTTTTTATAAAAATAAAAAAATAAAAAATCTCTTTTGGAAAAAGTTTGTTTTTGTAGCATTTGAACGTTTGAAAGAAAAGGGAAATTTTTGTGAATATAACTAGCTGTCTCATCTTGGGTGCATTGGAAAAGACAAAAACTCTTCTTTTAATTTGTTTGTTAAGAAAGATTTGTGTTTACAAACATTTGCATTGTCAGACTCTTTCCTAGCTAGAAGTTCATTGAACGGAAAATATTGCTTAATCATCTTTAGTGCATTTTTTTTTTGGTGATTTTGAGTTGAGTCTCCACACCACGAGTTTCATCTCCATCACCTTTTGACTTAATCAAAAACCAATAAAAAGAACTCTTAAAGTAAAATCAATCTAGTAATCTTTTTGTTTCTAGGGCTATATTACACCAACATAGCTTAGGCTAGTGTCTTGGAGTAGGGAGTAATTAACTCTCCAAGACAGTAAAACAAACAAGTAGCTGGATCTTGCGGTAGGAGACAAATCCAACTATTGCATTTATGCTCTAGGAAAGCTCCTCTTAAAGGAGAAGCACGACATCGTGTCCGAACCAGTGTGGGAATCAACCCTTCCTCATTGGGAATGACGCCAGATATTCATGTATTAAAAACGGTAAACCTCGGATTAACCATTGTCGAGGAGCCTGGGGTCACTTGTTGGTAAACCTTGGATTATGTTAAGGAGCCTTCAAGGGGAATGAGCTTGCTACTCTGCCCTTGCGTGTGTATTGGATCGTAGACTGTTCCCCCAGGTATATTTGTTTCCATTGGTAACCATAGTGACCATATTCTATAGGATTCTTCGTAAGGTGACAGTGGTGGGAAGATCCCACTGTACCTGGAGCAGACATCGGCTAGACTCACTTGGATTTTCTAGGGGGTTCTCTTCACTCGAGACGGTTTAGTGTAGAAACTTGTGCCAGTCTATTCATTAAGGCAGTTGTCGGGGTAACTGTTCCAACCGCTATTTCTGTATTGAACTCTGCGATGTTGGATTTCGTCACCGACTAGTGTTTTCAGTATGGAAAGTTACTGTTTCTGTGTGGTTTGATCTCCTAGATTCTTTAGGCATGTGATTCAATTTGTTTGGTTCTTTAGGGGCTTTAGATGGTTTCCATTGAGATTTTACTTTGCTTTCGTGTGGAGTAGTTAAAATTTTTAGCTGTGGCTGAATTATCGAGGAAGTCTCTTAGACTTCAAGGCCAACCTCCTGAGTTTTCACCGAGCGAGCCTGAAGGGCTACGAGCCCTAGTAACTCCTATAGACAGTAGAGTTGGGTCACCTGAAGAAGGAGAGTCTTCTTTAGTGGTACATCCTGATTTTCACACTTTAGTAGTAGATTATAATCCACAGTATGTGTTTGCTTCCGAAGTTACTGGTAGTGTCTCATCTACTAGTGATATAGGTGAAGAACCTGAAATATCTGAACTCAAAACTGACATTGCGGCTACTCCAACATCAGGGTTTGCCTCTCCAACTTCTAGTGGTGCTATTTCACCTAGGATAGAAAGAATAATTACCAAAAATATTCCTTCTACTAATAGCTATTGAAGAACTTGCTATTCCAGAAAAAGAAGAAGGCATCCCAATACCTGAAAATAGAGTTGTTATAGATCTTAGGGAGTGTGAATCAATCTTTTACAGTCCACCTAGGAGCAGTGCTTGGTATCTTTCATTGACCAATTTTTTTGAAAACCCGAGACTAATTTTTTCACTACCTCGTATTTCTTATCACCCAACACCTAGAGGTTTTTATCCTCCGTTAAATATGTCAAGACAATCATCCATGTTTTCTCAATCTCCAAAAACCTTTTTGTACGACGGTCCTTCTATTTCTGCTGGGTATCATTCAATTTCTGGTACTTTTTCGGGATCATCTCTTCAACCTATCGAACAAGGGTTATTAACTGGAAATAATGGTACTAAACCATTGAGTGTAGAAGATATTTTCATGATGTCAGGTGCTATTCCTAATCCTCAACCTTAAGGTGGCCAGTCACTGCCTAGGTGACAACCTCAAAATTCTCAAGTATCATCTGGGGGGCAACCTCAAGGTACTCAATTTCCGCCTGGGGGGCAGCATCAAGGTACCCAAATTCTGCCTGGGGGGGAGTGTCAAGGACAGTACATACCTACGGGATAGTATGTTCCTCAAGGTCCATCTACCCCACCTACTTTTGGAGTATCGACAGCTCCGGTTTCTACTGTTCCTATATCAACTCCTCAAACATTTTTACCTCAGTCTAGACCCACGGTCCACACTCTGGTTCAAATGCCTATAATACAACCTGGTTTAAGTATGGTTGTCACAAGTCAACCTCAATTTACTCATCAACCATACCAGGGATAGTACCAATTCGGTCCTACTGTGCGGCAACCAGTTTATCAGTATCAACCGTACCGTGGTTATACATATCAACAACCTCAACAACCCCAGTACGGTCTGGTTAATCCTGGTTTTCCAAGAGGATATAATATCCCAAATGCAATTCAAATTCCTAGTTATCTTCAATATCCTCCTCCTGGAGCTAGTCTAACGACCCAGAGTTTTAGGGACCCTAATCGTCAGTCACCATTTATCGCAACTTTGGACTTGCTTGATTTGTTGCACCTTACGAACGATCCAATTAACTATTTTCCGTATTGGCCCCCAATGCCGCATAAGTTGCCTAGTGATATTCCTAAGTTTGAAGGTAAACCAGGTGAGGACCCGTCGAACCATGTGATGACTTATCACCTCTAGTGTGCATATAATTCCATTTCAGATGATTCAATCCGCTTAAGACTTTTCCAGCACACTCTAATTGGTCTTGCGGCCAAGTGGTACATTGAGTTACCGCGAGCCACTTTTTATAATTTTAGCTAGTTAGCTACTTCGTTTTTAACTCATTTTCAGTTGCCAGTCAGATATGAAAAAGGCATGGAATTATTAACTTCGTTAAAGAAATCAACGTCCACCTACATTTCAGATCACATTCATGAATGGAGACGTCGATGGCATTTAGTGAAAGTTTTTATCCCGGATCAGATCTTAGCCGAATGGTTTGTAAAATATTTACTACCCAAGATCACTGAGGATGTAGCTAAGGCCGAAGTCGTTACTGAGGAGCAAGTAATTTCTCAAGCTTAGTACCTTGACTTAGTTTATACTCAGTCAGGTACGTTACACAAGAAAATCCCAGATCTTCCCAAGAAAAATCAAATCGCTGCAACTCCTTCAGGATCTCATGCCACTGATGGTATGATTGGTATGATTAATACCAAAAGTAAGAAGAAGTCTTCCAAGAATTCTTATGCTATCATAACCTTGCCAGATTCCCCGACAGGAGATTCTTCTATGGAACTTTCCGCCGATATTCATGTTGTAGAGTCATCTACAGCCAAACCAAAATCTGGTAGTAAGAAGAAAGGGAAGAAGAAAAATAAAATAGATAAAAATTTGAAAGAGAAACCAGAAAAAGCGGAATCAACTAATGAGAAACGCAAACCTCGTTATCCTTGTCTCATTTGTGACGAAGAGAGTTTTGCGAGAGACTGCCCTCATCATGCAGAGGTTGGAAAAATTGTCAAAGGTTCCCAAACTCCTGTTGTTTTGAAGGATCCTTTTCCAAGTCAAGACAGTAAGATGATAGGATCATCCTCAAATTCCAGCGAAGAACCCATATTGATGATGTCCCATGTTAGGATTGTGACTTGATCGCAAGATTATGGAAGTAAAAGTCCTGTTGATGGTAAAGAAGAAAAATCTTCTCATTCTAACCCATCAACCTCAGCTCCCGGTTTCGATCCACTACAGATCGAGAAACCTAATCCAGACTTAGTAATCAAACCACCAGCCAAGGGTATATTTCGAAAGTCAGCTTTCAATCCACATGCGAGAGTGGCTCAGAACTATAACATCATTGAATATTTAGCTATTTCACCTTCAGCGATGTCGGCTTTGGAAGTGCTGCAATCATGTTCAGCACAGCGTAAATTACTTTTGTTGGCTATAGGAGCTGTTGACGTTCAGGACTCGAACCTTATAATTTTTGATCTAGAAAATAGTACACCGAGCTTACCTCATCAAATGGCTATCCAGATTCCAGTGATAGTAAAAAACAGACCTGTTCATAGGACTGTGATTGATGAGGGAGCTTCAACGTGTATTATGTCGATAAAGTGTTGGAGATCGCTTGGTTCTCCCTCACTAAATCAATCCCCGACAATTCTAAAGGCCTTTGATGGCCGTGGGTTTCATCCTTTTGGCACTCTACATGATTTTCCTATAGGGGTTGAAGGTAAAACCGTTAATCTAGATGTGGAGGTGGTTGATGCCCCTCTAGATTACAACCTTCTCTTGGGTCGTAGTTGGTCTTATGCTATGATAGCTATCGTTTCATCGGTCTTTCATCTTATAAAGTTCCCTGATAATGGAAAGATCATAACCTTAGACCAGCTGTCATACTTTTCATCCAACCTAGCCTCTGCTAAAAGCATTCAACATGTTGGTAAAATGACTATCCCGTATAAGGATGTTGGAGTAGGACTAGTTAAAGATGCCAATTTACTAGGAACTTTTCCTTTTTCTCCTATCAACGCACCATATTCTATTGCAACCATTCATATGATTTCGTCAGACACCATTGTTTATGATGATCCTTGGATCATACCTTCTGAATCTGAGATAGACTCATTTCATGATGTTATGCCTCTGAGTCCATATGAAATTGCATATCATGCCGTGCAGTCATTCTCCGACACATCTTCAACCAAAATTGACTTAATGAATGTGGTCCATGAGGAATCATTTTTAACATCAAACTCAGACTCAATAACATTTTCTGAACTTGTTCACATAGATGAGAAAATTCATGAAATCCTATGTGTCGATGATTTACCATGGGAAGATCTTCATCTTAGATCTTCGTTTTTACCTGAGAGTGATCATTTTGAAAATAATTTTTCATCAATTTTTATGACTGAATATGTCAAGGAAGCTCAGAATCCAATGAAACATCCTGATTCAGAGTTAAACTTGGGAAATATTTCTCGAACTATTCCTCTTGACATTTAGGTTAAGCCTGGAATTGTTGAAAACATTCATATAGGTGCCTCTTGTACGGAAGATGAAATTCAAACATGTAAGGTCCTATTTCAAGAATTCCACGACGTGTTTACCTGGTCATATGAGGAAATGCCAGGAATTGACCCAGCAATTGTTGTTAATGAAATTAAAACTTACCTGGATTTTAAACCCATCTGGAAACGTTTGCATCAGATCCACCCAAAAAACTCTGCTACAAATAAACCAAAAGTTGAAAAATTACTCAAAGCAGGTTTCATTTATCCGATCCCGTTAACAGATTGGGTATCAAATATTGTTCCTGTTAAAAAAAAGCAAGGCACAATAAGAATCTGTATCGATTATAGGGACATTAATCGATCCTATCCAAAGGACAATTACCCAACTCCCTATATCGATCAAATAATTGATGATTGTGCCGGAAGTGAAATATTCTCCTTCATGGAAGGCTTTTCCAGATACAATCAAATCAATAGTCTACCTACTGATCAACCAAAAACAACTTTCATTTGTCCATGGGGGACATTTTCTTATTGCAAATTACATTTTCGGCTTAAGAACGTCGGGGCAACTTTTCAAAGGGCCATGACTTATTCTTTTCATGATATCAAGCACATAGTGCAACCCTATCTCGATGACTTGCCTTCTCATTCATTACATCGAGCTGATCATCTCATCCATTTACGCGCAATATTTATGAGATGTAGGCATTATCGGATTCGGTTGAATCCCTACAAGTGTGTTTTATGTATCAAAAAAGGTCGGTTATTGGGGTTTGTTGGTTTGAAAGCCAGCATTCGCGTCGATCCCTTGAAGGTCGAAGCCATTATCAAATTGTCTCCTCCTTCGAGTCTTTGCCAACTCCAAAGTTTGCAAGGGAAAGCAAACTTTTTACGACGATTCACTCGTAACTACGCCGAGATCACAAAGGGTTTTACCCAGTTGTTGAAACAGAATGCTCCATTCTTTTGGGATGAGATAGTTGAGAAGTCTTTTTATGCACTAAAACATGCGTTGGCCCATGCACCGTTATTGCATCCTCCCAACTACAACTAGGAATACTTCTTGTATCTCGCTGCCTCCCATTCCACCATCGGAATGGTGTTAGTTCAGGAAGATGAATTCAGTACTGAACATGTGATATATTACCTTAGTCGAACTTTAAATCCAACTGAGCTAAAATACTCACATGTGGAGAAATTGGCATTGGCATTCATTCAAGCTGTCCAACGTTTTCATCATTACATTTTACTACGCAAAACTACGGTCATTTCTAATTGCAACCCTATGATGTATATTTTGACCAAGCAATTGCTAGGGGGAAAGTACTCCAAATGGATTGTGATCCTGCAGGAGTTCGACTTGGAATCTGAAAAGTCTAAGTCAAAGAAATATTTAGTTTTTGTGGAGTTAATGTGTGACTTCCCCCGTGCTGACACGGAAACTGTGGAAGAGGAGCCCATTGCAGATGAATCCTTGTTTCTAATCAGCACTTTAGATCCGTGGTATGGAGATATCATCAGTTATCTCCAAACCCAATCCTTTCAGCCGGAAATTTCATGGTCAGAACGTTGAAAAATACGATTCCAGTCCCAACAATTCAAAATTATTGCAGATACTCTTTATCGTCATGGGGCGGACTCTGTTTTTTGATGTTGTTTAACTCATGAGGAAGCTGAAAGGGTCCTAAATGACTGTCACTCTGGAGCGTGTGGTGGTCATATGTCTGGGTATGCCACAACCCAAAACATATTGCGCGCTGGCTACTTCTGGCCGTCTATGTTTAAAGATTGTATTAACGCGGTCCGCAAATGCCACAACTGCCAAATCTTTTATCAAAAGATGTGCGCTCCACCTACTCCTCTCCACCCTATAATTTCCATTGGTCCTTTTCCCAAATGGGGTATCGATTTTATTACATGTAACCCTCACTCGGTTGGGGGGCGTGCGTATATCATCCTTGCAGTAGATTATTTTACCAAGTGGGCCAAGGCAATGCCTACATTTGAGGTAGATGGAAAAACAGCTGTGATTTTCGTGTTCAATCATATAATTGCTAGGTTTGGTGTTCCACAAGCGATTATCACTGATCATGGGCGTCATTTTCGAAACGTTATGATGACTGAACTTACAGGCCAACTTGGCTTGCGTCACGATAGTTCAACTCCTTATTATCCACAAGATAATGGTCTGGTTGAAGCCATCAACAAAGTTCTCGTCATCATGATCCGACGAATCATTGGAATTCACCAGTCGAATTGGCATAACATGCTATTTTCAGTGCTTTGGGCGTATCGAACCTCAGTAAAAATGTCAACAGGGTTCACTCCTTTCCAGCTAGTTTATGGTCTGGAAGCTGTGTTACCCATTGAGTGCGAAATCCCGTCATTTCAAATGGCCATCGAATTACTTCCAGTCACTTCCGAAGAGGAAAGACGTTTTTTATACTTGGCTCAACTAGATGAGAATCGATGTGATGCTGCATTAGTGATCGAAACTCATGCAAAACGTATCAAAGCTCAGTATGATCGAAATGTGACCCCTCGAAAATTTTCGGAAGGAGATCTAGTCTTATTGTATGATCAGGAAAATGATAAATTAGGCGCTGGAATATTCGTGCCTATGTGGCATGCTCCCTATGTTGTCAAGCGAAAGCTAGCAAAAGGGGCCTATGAATTGGTAGACTTTGACGGGGACTCTTTAGGTAAACCCAGAAATGGTCTTTACCTGAAGAGGTATTATGCTTAAAACGGGTGTGGAGATTTTTAGTTAGGTTAGATTTCTTTCTAGCTGGTGTGTTTTAGATTAAAAAATGTGCTCATCTTAGAGAGCGTTTTTCATCATTATTCCTGCTTATCTTGGTTTTACTCTTAATATTGCAGATGTCGACGCCTCTCCAAACATACATTGGTTTCACTGATGGTGCTGGTCGTAGTACACGGAACATTTATTCCATAGCTTGGGTTATTTATTCGCCCTCTGACGAGTTGGTATCTATGCATGGGGTAAGCCTCGGTCAAACAACGAACAAGATTGCAGAGTATAGTGCAGTGATTGAGTTACTATCTGAATCTATTTCATTCGGGATTCAGAGTTTGATAGTGAGGCTAGATTCGAAACTCGTTGTATTACAGCTTAATAGAGTATATGCCATTAGAAATCTAGTGTTATTGAGATTATTTTTGAGAGTGCATCTCTTGGAACGTGAATTTGACTATATTGAATATCAGCATATTCCAAGATCTTTAAATACATTAGCAGATGCAATTGCTTCTCAGATGATAAGTAGACATTTGTAGACATTTTCAATAATCATTGGTTGAAAAGCACCTTATGATCAGCAAAAATGATAAGTACAAAAAGAAAAAATGTCATATGTGACTACAATAGGCAATCATCCTATCACTCGTGATGATCTCGATAAGAAACCACTGCACGGGCCACCTTACAAAGGAACCTCCTAAAAGGTCCTGGGACCCCAATCACATAGCGCTGAAGTCGGCAAGGAATGTCATCTATGACGGTCTCCGGAATGTCCCCTGTCAAACACTCTAGATGGCTCTCCAACTCAGCCAAAGTCTCTGCTGATTCGTCTTGTGGGGCTGGTGCCGCTGCAACTGGTTGTTTTCTCTCATAAAGCCGGAGAGCGACTAGTCGCCTTGGTCCTGCATCTACATTTGAAACTTTTACTATTGATTTTGGGACAAGATAAAAACAAAAAAAAAAATGAACAAAATGTTGAAAATGATTTTACCTGAGTCATCTCATTTCTCTCCTAGTGGAAGAGCCATGTCTGGGTCACCGCGAAAATCTACCCCAGCATAAGGAATGTCCTAGATAACAGAAATCTAGTTTTCTAGCTATTGGAAATACTCAAGTTTGAATCGAGCGACCTCTGTCCCCTCATCAGGATGACGAGCCATAACTTCAACCCATCGCATCAGTTTGGGCTCTCGAGGAAGCCCAACTCCAACAGTGAGGTGCTGCGGGATCAACATCAGAACCCTCTCCAGACCAAAGCTCACAACTAAAGCACCATATCCAAAGGTCTTCAGTTCTCCATTCTTGGCCCTGGTCAGTTGGCCTTTCACATTAGCCAACACAACATCACACCAATTGAAAATGGTGCCTCGAAAGCAATCAACTATCATCCGCATCTGGGATCCAGTGGATATATCTAGTGTTGAGCTCCCGCAAAGTCTGGTAACTATAAACGCAAATACCATGAGTTCAGGACAGGATATGGTTTTAATATCTATCCCTTTGTCTCTATTCTAGACATTGCAGTACTCTAGCCGGAGGCTATCAACAAACTGGCCACCTGCCCTAGTCCCAAATAGAGTCAAATGTTCACCTCTCTTAGGCAAATAGGTCAAAAAGTATACGTATGTCGGCTCTATTTCAAGCTGGTGACCACCAATGAAGAAGAACTGGTCCTGTATGCTCCATCTATCCACCAGCCGCTGCAGAAAGTCCACTTGGGCCCTCATGCCAGGTATCGCCCAAAATTTGAACAAGCCACATGCCTTCAATGCATCAATCGAAGGTTGATGATTCATCGCGGCAAGATCTATGTCCTCATGCTCCCATTCTCTCCAATCAAGCATGATGTTTATCCTACATCCAAAAAAAGGCAAATTAGAATATTTAAAATCAAAATTTTTCGGTGATTTTTGAGTTCATTAGGTTTTAAAACCTTTGCGCGAGGTACACACCCTCTGGTTAGGGACAGTGCATGGGCCCGCACCTTTCCTTCATGGCAGGTGCGTACCCCCAACTTTTTTCCCACTATGAAAAGGTTGGGGTATGTAGGTCCCCTATGTAAACCCGCAGGCCCCCGCGCGTGGGTTTTTGAACCTAAAAACCTCCTAAAAAATAAAATGGACCCCTAAAAAACAATTTTAAACAGATGGAAATGAAGAGTAGGATGAGGTGGATAACCTAGAGGAGATGACGTTCAATTCCGAAGGATGGATTTTCTGCAATCTTCACGGGAAGTTTCTGACCAAAAGCCCTCTTTTCTCACTCAAATCTCAAACAGTAAAAATGAATTGACGGAAGCCCTTTTTATAAGCTTTTTGAATAAATAAATTCCAAATTTGTTTATGTTTCACTTTGAAAAGGTAATTTTTACAACATTTTTATCCATTTTAAACAGGTATAAGTAATGCTTGAGTTTTTGTTCAGGATAACGAATTTTTCAGGCAAAATCGGTCATTTTCAGCAAAAAAACATTAGAGTCACCTTTAAGCTCTTTTCTAACTCCTAAAACATGAAAAGATTGCCGAGTTTTTCTTTTTAAGCAAGTTAAAATGAAACTAAAAATACGGTCCACTTACATCCCTTTTCTAACCGTAAAAACACAAAAAGATTGCCAAATTTTTGTCATTTCGAATTCCATATTGGTCATAAAATGACGTGTCATTGATTGCTTTTTTACCTTTTCGGATCAGAGGCACTAATTACGAAAGCACTCCTTGGTTGTAAAGATCAAGCGGTTCTCTCAAATATTATTTTATACATTTTCGGGCTTGGGAGACACAGATTTATGAAAAAGGTCAACCCTGGAGTCTTCTTAAGTTTTTCAAACTCTCTAAAATTGAAAAATGTCGAGTTTCTCCTATACTGGACTCATTAAATTTTGACAGTAAAGGACCTGTTCCATTACAAACAGGAACGGACCACTCCTTCTTAGGGTCCGCATTTAAACTAAGTTGGACTCATCCGAAGGATGAGCTTATAATCAAGTAAATGTTATCCTCCTCAAGCTTGTAAAAAATAAAGAGGTACTTGCCAGAAATGGTGGGGGAAAAGAGAGAAAAATGAGCTTGTTTGTCATACTTGTAAGCACTCTTGAACAAGACACTTTCATTCACCTGGGTGGGAAATCCTTTTCCTAACAGTTGATCAAACCACATTGAAAGTCTTCAGCCGATTTCTGGGTATTAACTTTGGGTCAATTTTCACCAAACCATCTGCTGTGTCATTATGTGTTCAAGAGGTCAGTGCAAATAAGCCATTCATCTGCAAAATATATGTCATCCATCTTGACCATCCCTGAGTCAGTCCTTGCAACTAAATTTCTTGAAACTTGATCTATGATTTCATGTTGTAGGCTTGCCTACAACGGATA
Organism: Pinus taeda; assembly: GCA_000404065.3. Lineage (NCBI taxonomy): Eukaryota > Viridiplantae > Streptophyta > Pinopsida > Pinales > Pinaceae > Pinus > Pinus taeda. The sequence goes on from APFE031634833.1 coordinate 12,431, forward strand.
GCTTTCTATCGACTTCAACTATTTATCTAGAAAGATGATCTAGAAATCGTCAGTACCTTGGGATCTGCATGCCTCAATGGAAGGTTTCTCACCTTCGGCGATAGGTTGCATCATTGACCTTCGATCAAAGGATTCCGTGACATGTTTGACATCAACACATCTAATCACATATCATGGATTGTACTGAGTACTTTGAGAGCCATTGTCATTATTGGTGGTTTCTCTCACGCTTGTTAACAGTTTACATCATTGACTGGTAATCAAGCGGTTTCTACCATGTTCGACTTCGACACATTCAATCGCATGGATAGAATCGTACTATTCGGGACGTAGAAAGAAGACCCTGGATCTAGTTTCCACCATCCAGGTTGCAAGGAATTTTGTATTCATTATATTATGGACTATTCATAAACAGATGGGTGCATCCATACTGTGTCCACATGTGTCTGTACTTATGATGTGTTACGAGATCATTCCTATATCAGAGCAGTAGTTAGTTTTCTAGTCAGTTTTGATCTGAGTATGGGAATGCCTACCTCAGCGACGATATGATCTCATATATATATATTGCATTGAATGTTTTTACAGGTTCCAACCGGGCTCTCCACAAGATGATCCTAGAAATGATAAAGTACTTCACTCTTCCTAAATGATAAATGAAATCCTCATCTACTACAGACTTCACACTTTAGGGGGCAATCTGTTACACAAAAATATCGTCACCATGACTATTTGCAATCAATATGGGTCTATCACCACCTATACCAGCCTCCTAAGCAAGTCTCAGACCTCAGCTCTTCAAAACAAACTTTGAAAATGAGAGAAAAACATCAAAAAGCAATAAAACTCTGGTTCCGCACTTTCTCTCACTTTTGCCTGCAGGCCCGCACCCTTTATTTAGAGTACCTACATACCTACACGCTCTATATGTAAAGGGGAGGGTGCGTACCCATGTGAAAGTCAAAAGGCACAAGTTTATCTAAAAAACACAATTTGGGTTAATTCTAGAAGATTCTAGAAGGAACTTTGACGTGGATTGTTCACTCCAAAGTGGTTCATGCATCCCAAAAGAGAAGGAGCTAATCCTTGATAAGAGGAGCTATCCCTTTGAAGGAGGATTTATCCCTTTGAAGGAGGACCTAGTAACTGCCCTCCATTGCACTATAAATTAAGGCATTGGGTCAGTGACCAGGGAGGTTAGAAGCTGAACTTTTTGAGGGTAAATGCTAATGAAATCAAACTTCCTAGTTAAGCTTAAGAGGAGAGATCACATACCTTTTTGGCTTCATTGGGAAGTGAGTGAAACTTGTCAAAGTAGAGGAGACTTCATGTTGGACCCTGGGAGGAGCTTGTACAACATCAAAGCAAAGGTTGTAAAGTTCTTCTTCATTTGAATTAATACAATCAGATTCATTTTTCTCAAAAAATTGTCTTATGTGGTTTGTTTCATAAATTCCTTGATCATTATGATGGATATGCTTTATGACATTGGCTTTTCAGGTGCTATTTGATTTGTTTGCTTGTTTGTATTTGCAGACTTGCTTGCTACAAGGGAAATCATTTGGATCAAAGAAGCGAGGCATCCACAAACTTGCATTGGACACAAGGTAGGCCTAAAACACTTGTTTGCCATTATTTATAAAAGCACATTTAGAGAAAGATAGTGTCTGATGGCTTGCTTATCACTAGATATCATTAGATATAGGAAGGTCGATCTTGTCCGCAACATCGACTCATTCCGCATGACAAAATGGCAACTCCGCCAGCACTTGATCCTTTTCCTCGGGCTTCTTCGACTTGAGAAACCTGCCCTCGTCTTTCTTTTCATTCAACATGGGAGGCTTCAGGAGATGTAGTGGATCAAGGTTTGACCAGTACAAGTCAGTACTTTATTTGAACACTGCAGACATGCAAGAAAAAAAATAAATACCTGTACGCACTGATATTTAAACAAGAGCAACAAGCACATATATAAACTCTAAACATGCAACATAATAAAATTCTGAAATTTTGAAATACTAATTGTTAAAATAAAAATGGAAATAAAGTAGCTAGAGCCTCTGCCCATACCTGAGAAGACATGTGAAAGCTACATGCTTTAACTTCTTACAATAGGGCTCAAATGCCTAGTTTTGTTGAGAAATTAGAAAACCATAAACATCCAAAAACCTAACCCTAGAAGATGAAGGGACAACAGAGCACCTTAGGGTAAACTAGCCGTCTTATGAGTCTGAACATTGATGAAATCTCCCCTTGACAACAAATACCTTTGAGATCTATCTGAACAAAACTTCGAAAAGCTTGTCAGTGAAACATTGGATCCCATGTTAAAAAAAAACAAGATTAGGGCCTCAAAACCGATCCGAAATTTCAGAGAAACTGCTAAATAGTTTGCTTACAACCAAGGAAACAAACTGAAAAGACATTTGTGAGCGTCCAAGTCAAATAGGTGGCCATACATCCTAGATCTTAAGTTTCCTCGAGTCATAGGCACCTAAAGAGGTCAGTAAGTCATAGTTGTAGACTTCATAAAATTAAAATCACATAAAAAGTTGGTCATATCATAGTGATCCTCATGTCATGTTTACCCCTTGAAAGCTAGTGAAAGTGGGTAAAGGTGGGAGGAGGCGTTTATAGAAAATATGTTGCAATTTCCCATTATGTTATGTTATATAAACATTTTGACTAGATAAAATTAAAAGTAAAACTAGAAAGAAAATTTAAGTATAATTGTTGGAAACAATGTTAATAGTGAGGTAGGAGGTTGATCAGTATTAAGGCTAATTTTAACTTTTATGCCAATTTATATTTATCCATTCAAACTTGGCATCCATTATATGTAAGCAACCATTAACAACCATAACAGGATGCATATCAACCAACATAAGCATACACATCATGATCAACAAACACATGAGACACAAACATTTTACATGAAAACCCTTTCAGGAAAAAACCACCAAAGATTATTTTTGTTATTAATGTAAAATAAGAGCACCTACTCTATTACATTAATCTATTTGTGAGCCACCACTCAGAGGAAGAACCAAGTCCCTTTGATTGATTTCTACCAACCACTAGCAGGAAGCACCAATTTCCTCCATTTGTACACACCTGTCGAGCTGAACAGAAGCACCATGTTAAGAACCAATTTCACAAATTTGTTGCAAGAACCAACTTGTAGCTCCTTGGATTTATGAAAGAACCAAATTTCATGAGGAACCAACCTCCAAGCCTTATCATACACCCACTAAAGATGGAAGCACTGACTTGTTGTGTGTTGTCTCTAACCCTCACTCAATAAGGAACTCAATCTTCTCTTTCAATGGCACCCACTCTGCCTGATATCAACTATGTTCTCTTCTCACTTTGCTCACTCTGAAGCAACCCACTACTCTCCTTAACAATAACCACTCATCGGAGCCCACACACCACTATTTTCTCTACTCCTCATCAACATACACCTAGTTCTTGGCCTTCTATTCCTTAGGCTCTCTCGACCTCTCACACCACAACACCACACTCCTCTCAGCCCTCTGTTCTCACATAATACATTTATCTCTTAGGGTATTTCCTCTTCATAGGAACTCTGGGCCTCTCTCTACAGAAAAAGTCACTTGGTCTCACATAACGTTGCGTACACTGACACAGAGCTCTTCTCACAGCTCACTCATGAAAATGTTTCTTTCCCCCACATTGCTCAAGTATGCTCCTCTAGTTTTTTCCTCTCTTCTACACTGGTTGATATTTCCTCTGCTTCCCATCACTCTCTCATTCACGTTACCCAAGTGTGTACTTCTGCATGTCTCTCCATCCTATTGTTGCATCTGTCTTAGACAATGCTACCTCATTATCCAATGAGAATGGGCATTTGAGTTATCTCCATACTGAGAATTAATTTTGGGTCCTCCTGCACACTCTAATGAGGCACTCCATGCTTATTCATGGTTCATAGATTTGGACAGTACTTCAAGATGGCTTCTCTAGCCTTCATTTAATTCAATGAGGCATGCACGAGAAGATTATGGATGGATTTATTTCAACTCAAGACAAACCCGACGCTCTTCGCTATGAATCATGGTCCTCACTACCTTGTCTCGATGATTTATGTCTCTATCTCCTACCTTCAAAAGTTCCCATTGACTCTATCCACCAACTCCTCCCAGCGATCATGGTCCTTTTTTCTGACTCATCTATCTACCATACACCTTTGTTCTTCCATTTCAAATATTTTACACCATAGTGCAATTTCAGAGCCACAACTTATCATAACATTTCATTAAAATGATATTACAATATTACAATATTTTGATGCCTTTATCCCCTCTTATGATTATTCTTAGCCTATTTTCTACCATAGGACCACTGCCTATGACCGGGGGCATAATACTTAGGTGTTAAGGCGTTCAGGATCCTCCCAAGGGCCTTTCTCCTCTTCTTATTGCTCTCTCCTTTGGTTCTTTGGGATTTTACGACTAAACGACAACACATTAGAATCCTTTGTATCAAAAATTCTCTACAAATTACAATTATGGAGGAGTTTTGAAAGTTTACCTACGAAATACTTCCCACGTGGCATCACATAGAACTTGGGTGCTAATATATTCTCTATGCCCTTAGGTTTATTGGATCTCCATGACCAAGTTCCAAACAAAATCGAAGCTCCCACTCATCAAGTCTTTCACAAAAAAAGTAATTATAAATGAGTTACAGAAACTCCAACCTCTGAAATTCTTCATAACACTTAGATGTTAAGCCTGCTTTGCACCCTTGGTAATTTTGGGTCCCCTTGACCAAGTGTCAGTCAACATCAAAAGCTCCCTGTATCGCAAATTTTTCAAAACGGAATTAGAACATAGTTACGATGTCTCCGTCTTCTGAAATACTCCATATCACTTAGGTACTAAGCACTACTCTTCACTCCTAGTTCTTTTAGTCCCCAGTACAAAATTCCAATCAATATAATAAGCCTCCTCTTATCGTAACCTTTCTCAAATATGCATTTACATAGGAGTTATGAGGTCTCCTAATTTTGATATACGACCTTTGAGATCACGTCAAGCTGATGTTAGAATTTCCACATGAAATCTCCTTAGTGGTGACATATGTCACCAATACTTTCCCCATTAGGCCACCCAAAATGTTGAATTTGACTTCCAAATGTCCAATGTACTGCCACATCATGCTAACATCATCTGCCTTGTTAGCTTCCCAACGCTAACCACATGCCGCTATGTGTCGCATTGGAGGAGAGAGAAAGGGTCCCTCAGTCCTTTGGTTTTGGAATGAAATCCTTTTTAATTCCTAATCTTCGCAACCTCAACACTTTTCAAGAATTTTAGAATTCCATTGAAACCTCTACTCCACAACCAATGACGATTACCAAGTGCCAACACTATCAGAATCTCCCTGTATCTGAACTTTCTCATGATTCAATTATTAAGAAGTTATGAGTTTCTGATATTCCAAGGTTCTAGCCTACTTTTATATTCAGCCTTATGAGATTCTGATGTGCCTAACATTTCAAAAACAAGCTCTGATATTCAACCTACTCCTTTTGGGTCTCTTTTAAATAAACTTCTGAGGAAATAAACCACCAAGGTATGATATTATAGCCTTTCTGATATCAACCTCTGAGAATCAGCTCCAAAAACTCCAACCCTCCAAAATTCTAACCTTCTTAGGTCCCAATATGTGAGCTTGCTCCGATATTTCGACCTGCTTAGGAGTAACTTTGACAATCAATAACTTTTGATACTGATGGCCATTTATGGACTTCCACATACTGTTGGAAATCTCTTTCAGAGAACCTTCCAGTGGAGAAGGTGTGATGTATGATTTGAGCCCATTTTTCTACCTAAACAATGACTCCAAACTCTTTGACATTCTTTCCACCTTGGCTCTTCTTCTTCTTCTTCTTCTTCCTAGAACCTACTCTTCGGAGGCATTTTGCAAGATTCTGCATACCATTGGAGAGTTCTTTCAGCACACTAACCAATTGTGCCATCTCCAAGAGTATCTGACTTAATATCCCTAGGAAGAACCTCCTCAAAAGTCTGAGACTCCCAACCACCATAGTCATCACTTTATCGCTTCTCCAATAATCCTACTATTATTATCATTCTCTACTAGAGGCTACAGTAACTATGGGACTCTCCCTCAGCTTGAAACATTTGTTGCCATCACAACTAGCCTAGTGGACATAAAAACTAACATATTTTTCCATAAACCTCCATGCTAGTTTGCTTGAAATCAATGGAAACACTCCTACCAAGAGCTAGACAAAGCCAATCTTCCCAACACATCTTTGGTCATGATTTTTGACATCAATCCCAACACACTTGAAACCACTAGCCATCCAAACAATGAAAATTGTCCAACAATATCCCCCTTTTGGCATTGATGGAAACATCTCAACCTCATCATCACTTGATGGCCAATCCTCATGCTTCTCCCACACTTCTCTTAGCATGAGACATAAATGGATTTCTCTCCTCTGCATGGGCCATCAAAACTTCTCCAATAATTTTCTTCCCCTTTGTCATCAATGGTAAAGGGATATAAGATTCCTTTTTCTTCTCCATGTAATCATTGGATTTCAATAACCCAAGATCTCGCTGATTCTCTATAAATTGTACATATGTGATATGCCCTCCCTGAACGTATACTACCTCTGATTTGAATTTCTCTATTTATGAATTCCTTAAGATGATGTTTAAGTACTCTCTCCACTAATGCATATTTTTGAACGAATTAAAAGGAATTGATAGCACCTAAACTACTCATGGTCTTGTTGCTACTACAAATACCAATCATTAGTGATGCATTGAGCTTTCTCTACACCACTGTTGTAGCTACCGAGACTGCGCTTACTTCTCTTAAGCATCTCAACCACTTCTCCCCCTGAGATCATACCTCAAAACATGGACCATTACTTAAACAATACTAATTTCACAAAGAAATAGATACAAATTGGATGTTGTACTAGGAAACCTCTTATAGCTCTTTATCATAAATAAATTCCCACTTGCACAGAAAGGCTACTCCATATGAACCCAGACCATCAATTGTCATAGCGAAACTAATTGAACACTAAGGGACATGAAAGATTATACCAATTGTATTTCATGAACACAAGGCTGTTAGGCATAATCAAACACACAACTGAAATTAAATAATGGTATTTCAACCAACATGCAAACCTTTCATTTACACAACAATCTAACTTTCTAAGGTTGGAAATTGTTGCTTGCTACTGCTATCAAATCAGCACCCCTTGATCCAATGCTCTTTGATCTCCTATAGTTGCTTCTTTACATTTGTGTGATTGATCCTATGGACCTGAATTAACTGTGGGCTTCCTGTCATTCCATACTTCTACTGCAGCCCATATTCTTCTTCCCGAAACATAATATATTCTTGTGTACTCTACATGAACCCTTGATGGCTGTTGTTCTCCTCTCTCCTTCAATGCTAATAAATTTGAAATAAGCAATTACATTACTATAATCAGCATGACGACTTGACCATACCTTGACAAATCAGATTCACCATTCTGTCTTTTCCATCTAGCTTCCTCCATCTAACTTATTCGGCCTCCCTTAAGGCAATTATCCTCCTTTACTAAAGAAAAATAAAGGATTTACTCACCCTGAGAAGATCATCCTCCACCTTCTTCCATACCTTCAAAGGTCAATTCGAGATAGAGGAATTATCATCTAGCCTCTTATTTTCCCATGTTTTGACTTTTCCTTGGCTGCACATGGCAAGAGGAAAATTCTCCTTCAAGTCTTGTTTCTTAGCCCAAATCCTCTTTCCTCCTTTTTCATTTGTTTGTAAGAGAATGGAAATTGGGTTGTCACTTTGATTCTTCACTTGAGGCTTGTGCTAATTGCAGACGGAGACTATAGAGAACTATCTCCTTCCTTTACTCTACATGTCCTTTTGATGTAGAGTGTTGAAGATAAAATTGGCTTCATTTTCTCTTTTATCTCTATTCATCCTTAATGGATGACATGCTTCATTTTGTCGCATCATCTGGGGCACATGATTCGACTTCTCATGTCTACATCCTACTTCCTTGTGCCCAAAGCTGCCATAATTGTATCATTCAATTTGGCTTAAGAATGGGGAAAAGTAATTTCCATATCTTCGAGCAATCTTGCCAAAACCTCTATCTCTCCAAACATGCCTTATCCTAGCCTCATTATGCATTCTTTGGTTGCTCCTACCCAACACATCTTATTTTCATGAATGGAATCTACAGTCCATGGCTTTATGTCCAAAATTATGGCAAGAAAAGAAATACCCATAAAAAGGATTTTGATGACCGAAGTTACATTTTCTAGAAGGTTTTGTCCTTGAGGGGGAAATAACTTCTATTGGTTCTTTATGTACCATCTATATTAGTCTAAAATTATGCCTTGCATTTTTTCTTGTAGCTACCTGGCTTTCTTCTATTGCTTCTTCTTATCCTTCCGCTGTTGTTATCCAACAACCTATTTTCCTTTGTTGTTATTGCAACCTCTAACTACCCTTACTTAGATAGTTAAACCTTCATTCATTTCCTTATTGGAGCTTGATTTGAAAATGGGGCACTTGGGCTTCTTGTCTAACTTACAAGAACCTCTCCCACTTGCAAAGCTTTAAATTTTCCCAAGTCTTTAAGACTAACCAATGCGAAATTAAGAAATTCTTGAAAATATAGGTATATGCTTATTTTTATTGTTGGCTATTTATGTGCTTTAAAATCTGATGTGTATGCTGATATGTAAATACATACAATAAATACTAATGCAGCAAGAAACAAAACACACAGAACAACAATTTAATTTGGAGTTCACCCAAAACTCTTGGGCTACGTCTCCTTGAGCTCTAGTCAACTCAACTAGGATCTCTAGGATTATGGTATAAGTCCTTTTTACAAGCTCTTGGCTCAGCTCCTACTGTTTTTCACAAAAACAATGGGTTCAGGCACCATGTTATCCCATGGCTCTTGAAGCTCTCGGCTTTCTCGCTCTCGGGTCTCGCTCTAGCTCTTCGGATCTAGCTCTAACTCTTGGCTCTGGCTCTTGGCTCTAGCTCTGGATCTCTAGCTTTGGATTGTCCTCTAGCTCTTTGGCTCTAAATTCTTGGCCCTCTACAACCTTTAGCTCTTTGGATTTTCACTTGAACTTCAAGTGACCCCAAAGGCTCCCTTAGATGCTTTGCACAGTAAATCTTCAGCTTTCTCTACTCTCTCAGCTCTCAGCTACTACTTTTAGCATTCAGCATGCTCTCCATTGAGCTCTTTGCCTTCTTTGAGGTGAGCTTCTGACTTTTTGGCTACTCGACTCTTGGTATGTTGTCGAGCCTTCCATGCTCTCATGGCTCTCTGGAGCTCAAACTCACAGGCTCTTTGTCCCTTCCTCATCTTCAGGAAACATCCCTTTCACAATCGCCCCAATCTCTGGTGGCTTTATGCCTCTGTCAGTACTGTGGCTATGGGATGTGATAGCGTGAGCTCTTCGACTCTGCTGTGATCTCTCTGAAAGGAAAAACTTGCTTCTCCGCTTGGATCTCTGGCCTTTTAAGGAATCCTCTGACTCTATGGCTTCCACTGTTGTTCCTCCATCACTTTGATCATGAGGAATCATTCTTTCCGTGGCTACCTCTTCGCGCTTCAAAACACATCCCTATTGCAGAAATGCCCACCTGCAACGTGGCATAGGGAATGATGGCTGCTTTCCCATGGAAAATGAACTGGCGGCCTCCTTTCAAGCAAAAATCCACGAAATACTGTGTTTCGGGCTTGAAATGGAAATACACAGGAAAAGAACTATCGAGCGTGAAATTCGGATGTGAAATTCCATTAAATCGCCCCTAAAATCCCTACCGGGTCCACCTTCCATCACATCTTGCAATCACTTTAGCGGCATGGTCGATGGCCAAAAATCCATTAAACACAAAATACAAAGGAAAATATGAATTCTCAGATTTGAAATTTTATGAAATCGGGCTTTTAAACCCTATCGGGTCAGGTCCCGATTACAGTCGCAAGTCGCATGGTCCAGGGGCTTCCCTTTTGGTATCGTCGACGCTGATCTGCCAACATCGACGATCACAGTCGCAAGTTGCACAACTCGGGGGTCCTTCCCTTTTGGGATCACCAACAGCGATCCACCGATATCGGCAATCACAGTTGCACTATCACATCGACCATGGGCATTTGCCTTATGGGTGCATATGCCTGCCTCCGACCCAATCCGCCAATCTGATCATTAGAGATCATTGATCAGGGGTCCCTTCTGCCCAAGCTTAAGTCCTCCTTTGCGATTTCCTCAAATAGCCTTTTAGGCCATTTTTAATGGAATTTTCCCCTTTTTCAAAGGATAAAGGGAAACTTCATCATGTGATAACTTCTTCATCTGAAGTCCATTTTCTCCCATTTAAGTTGCATAGGATTCAGAATGAGCAGATCTCTGCAGTCAGACTATTTTTGAGAGCAACCTGGGACTTTCATTTTCCTCTGATTTACAAAGGATTTGTGCCATTTGGTATCTTTTACCTCTTGTATGCAGTCTTTTAGGCTTAGAGGTTTATCCAGGATCCATTTTTGGATTAGAGCTTGATTCCTTTTTGAAACCCAAACTAGCCTTGATGAGTGGGGATCTCTGCTTAACAAGCATCTCATCTAATACCTTCTTGCTCGCCTCAATATTTTGATAATGAGACAACTATTTATTTGAATTTTCTAAATCATGTCTCAATGATACTACTTCAATGTGTAGTCTCTAATAGTAGGCTTCCTTCTCACTCAGTTGATTGGTTAACATGCCACTTAGCCTGCTAGCCTCTTCTTGTTGAGAATTAAGATTTATTATTGTTTTGCTCAACTTTTCATTCTCAAGCTCATAAATTTTCAATTTCTCCTCTTGTTTGAGATTTTCCTTTGATAGGTCCTTGATCTCCTTTATAGACGAGATCGTTTTCTTTCTAAAGTAGATACTTTCATTCAAATACTTCTCTTCACTATCATAGGTGCTAGAGTCACCAAAGAGATCTAAAACCATCTTTGTTTTCATCGAGTCTTCCACATGTCTAAGGGGTATCCCATATTCATCAATTCCATTGATACCACTATTCTCTTCGTGGGATATAATCTCTTTTTCTTCAGAGGATCCCTCATTTTCTATTTCTACTAAAGTGGTTATATCTTCATTACTACTACTAGATGCATGGTTATATCTATCTTAAAGTTATTCACATGAATCTATTTAATGAATAACCTATTTCTTTAGATTCATCACGAAGAAACATATTACCTTCAAAATAGCCTAGCCTCTCTTCTGATTTTTCATCATCATCTTGAGAGTGATAAGAAGCAACTTGAGCATTAAGAGGAACATCTTCAATATTCTCAGCATATCTTTTCTCAGATTCTTTATTCAACTTCTTCTTTCTCTTCTTCTCATCATTAGAAGCCTTTACAGATTCAGGTTCACTACTTTAGGATCATGGTTCTTCAACCTCCTCTTGAGATGTGTACCTTTCTCCTCCATATAGTTATTGCAATCGGTCCAATATTACATTTGATGACTCACAATGCCTCACTCTATCAACATCTGGCTTAGATATCTCTTTCATGATGATTTCCTTGGCTTTTGTATTGAACTCATTCCTCTCTGAATACATCACAGACATCCAAATGTCATCATTGACTATCATCATGTAGGCCTCCATTCTAATCTTCCAAATCTCATAGTCTGATCCATTTAAAAATGGAACTCATTATGTTGTTAACCAAATTCGATTAGTCATTGTTTCCATTTTATCTACCTTCTAGCAATTAAGTTATTCCTGAAGGAACCATGCTCTAATACCAATTGTTGGAAACAATTTTTATTTCTGAGAAGTGGGATGAATCAATATTAAGGCTAATTCTAACTTTTATGACAATTTATATTAATTGATTCAAACTTGGAATCCACTATGTGTGACAAACCATTAACAACCATAACCAAAACCATATCAACCAACACAACATACACATCATGAGAAGAAAACACATGAGACACTGAGGTTTTACGTGGAAACCTTTTTAGGAAAAAACCACCAAATTTTGATGTTGTTATTGATGTAAAATAAGAGCACCTACTCTATTACATCAATATTTTTGTGAGACACCACTCACATGAAGCACCAACTCCCTTTTATTACTTATTAGAACCCACTAGCAAGAAGCACCAACTCCCTCCATTTGTAGATACCCATCCAACTTACCAAAAGCACCATGTGAAGCACCAACTTAATGGATTTGTTGCAACAAACAACTTGTAGCTCCTTGGATTTATGAAAGCACCAACTTGCAGGAGGAATGAACCCGCAAGCCTTCTTAGACATCCACTAGATATGGAAGCACCAACTTGTTGTATGCAGGTTCCAACCCACACTTAATAAGGAACTAAATGTTCTTTGTCGATGGCAACCACTCTACATGATATAACTATGTTCTTTGCTCACTCTACAACAATCCACTACTCTGATCAACAATTGTCACTCCTAACAATGCACACAACACTCGTTTCTTTGCTCTTCATCAACATACACTTAGTTTTCGGCCTTCTATTCCTTAGGCTGTCTCGACCTTTGACACCACAATATCATATTGCTCTCGAACCTCTGTTCTCATTTCATACATTCAGCTCTTAATGTCTTTCCTCTACAAAGGGGCTCTCATCCTCTCTCTAGAGAAAAAGCTCACATTGCCTCACACAACAGCACACACACTCACACAGAGCTCTCCTCAACTCTCACTCACGACAATGTTTATTTCCCCTACATTGTTCATTTTTTCTCCTTTGTTTTATTCCTTTGTTGCACACTAGTCAATGTTGCCTGTGATGCCCATCACTCTGCCAGTGTGTACTCCTTCATGACTCTCCATCCTTCTATTGTTGTCTTCGCCACTGTTGCCTCATTATCTAATGAGAATGGGCATCTGAGTGATATCCATATTGAGAATTATTTCTCTTGTCAACATGCACACTCCAATGTGGCTCTCTATGCTTATTGATGGTTCACATAGTACTTTTAAATGGCCTCTCTACACTTCATATAATTCAGTGAGGTTTGGACAAGAAGATCAAGGATGGATTTCTTTCAACTCAAGATAGGCTCGATGCTCTACTCTGTGAATCAAGCTAAAGGAACCCATATTGATTCACCCTTAAATGGAAATATATACAGAGATGCAAAGCATTATGAATCAATTTTTTTTCTCCTTGCTTGGCACACCCATTGTCTGCTTAACACTCATTTCTCAAACACATTAAAAAGTGACTTCATTTAATATTAGACACTAATTTTATGTTTAAAGTTAAAATAATTTCGTGCTTATGTAATAAAGTTCCCTTTGCACCCTCTTCTTTGGCTCATACCCTCTTTTGCATAGACTCACAACTCTATGCAGTTGTTCTTTCCCACAACTAAATTTGTAAAAGTTAAAAAAAATATATAAAATAAATAAAAATAAATAAATAAATAAATGAAATAAGAGATGAACGCAATAGAAATACATGTCTTGTTTCCTTGACCCAACTTAGTAGAGGAGTTTCTCACAACACTCACCCACTTATTGACCACTTACAAAACTAACCACTTTTTTAAATGAAAATCTCTACACCATGGAAATTATGTAACATCAAGGATCACTCAGGGAATGGAAAATCCAAAAAACACAAAATAACCAAGAGTCAATTTGGCCAAACAAAAACTAATAAATAGTTTAGATTTCTACTTTAAAAAAAAAAGAATTTGATATTTCTTAAAATAAGAGTACAACTTATTTTAAATATTGCATATTTTTAAGATTTTCTAAAGTAGGGTTAATCTCATTTTTCATTTTATGGATTTTTATTAATTTTCTTTGAAATATTAGATTTTTTCAGTTCAAATTATAATTTTTTTTATATTTAATAAAATATAAATACGATATAAATATTTAAAAATAATATAGTAATAAAAATCTCATTAATATTGAAATTAATTATAATTATTTTTTCTAAATTAAATTATAATAAAAATTCCAAAAAAATATTGTTTTATTTTGAATCAAATTTTACTGGTCAATGTTTTGTCATTGCAAAACACCAGATCACTCGACAATAAAGAATTAGTATCAAAATGTACAACACTGTCGCAAAACACCAAAGCACTCAATGTTTTGTTATCGCAAAACACCAAAGCACTCAATGTTTTGTCATCTCAAAACACCAGAGCTCTCAACAATAAAGAATTAGGATCAAAATATACAATCTAATGGAGTTTGTTGCTATATAAAATGGAAAATGAATTTAGCCTACACAATTGCCTTCTCTAGAAAAAGCTTGATAAACAAGGTTTTCAATATGTAATAGCTATGCCTACCTAAATAAAAAACTAGGAGACATTCCTTGCTACAACTACTAATTCCCACATTTTTATGGGCTTGATAAGGAGCATCATCACCTTCTAGTTCAACACCATTTTCTCGTATTATTTTTTCTGCTTTCATTTTTATCTGTAATAACTTTCTGCATTAACATTTTTATTTCCCAATACACATTAATGGTAAGGAGGTATTAGTTATACCTTCTATGTCCCTCATGAGTCCTATAAGGAATGTTTTCCATAACATTTGAATGTGAGGTGCAAACCACACATTTAAATGGTTAACATTTTAGCTCAAAGGATTTAGAGTAAATTAAATGGTGAGAAGGGACTGTAACCAGTACGAAACTCTTCAACAAAATTGATGCACCAAATGATTTTGAAAACCTAAACCTAAAGATCCCTGTAGCTGCTCAAACCATAAATTAGACAAATTTTATCATAAAAAATGTAAACAAATTTATTGAAAAATGCATTGATTTAGTTAAATGTTATTTGACATAGTAGAACTGAAACCTTAACCCCTTCTCTATATGTTCAAACTAATCAAACCTAATCTTTATTGAAACGGAAATAAATTAGTTCAAACTAGACTTAAAAAGAATATTTATATTTAAAAATGAAATCGTTGTTAGTATTCCTGTATGAAACAAAAGCTTAACCATACGCATAAAGTACTTTTCTTCAAATATGAAATAACGCCATGATTGCACTCCAAATCCAATCACCCATTTTAGGAAACAGAAACTAGTAGAGGCTGTCGTGAAGAGTTAGCAGTGGCAGCAAAACCATAAATATATTTTATTAAACATTACTGACTACATATATTATTTATTTAGAAGAGTACTGAGTGCGGCATTTGGGCATTCACGCATGGATACCATCATCAACTCCGGTGTTGGCGAATGCGTCAAGAGCGAACATGTTAAGGAGAGCTAGAGCGTTACTGATCAGTTCTGACTCATTCTGCACGCGGACTTTCACCATCGCGCTAATCTTCCCCGCCGCCGCCTTCACATCCTCAAATCCGTTGAGGCAGGAGTCTTGGTCGGTGAGGGCGGCACTCATAAACGTCTGCATGTCGTTCATTTGAGGGTTCAAGTTGCAGCGCTCCATCTCCTTCAGAGATTTCTGCATCTCGTCAACGGTGTCATCGAAATTCTGAATACAATCGTTCAGCGCCGCTCTTTCTCTTTCACTCATCTCGGCGCCTCTGCCTTTCAGGCCTGCTGCCCAAACGGAAACCGTTCGGGCATTAACGAGGCTCACGTTCATGGCCGCCTTGACCAGATCGCAAAGCGTGGGCTTCTGAGATCCGGCGTATGGAGAAAGCGACGAAACACAGAGCTGCGGATACCGAGTGACCTGGCACGACGATCTGATAAATTTAGCGACGCTCGTATCGCTGTGCTGCGGATTCACGTCCTTCGCCGTAGCTGAAGCCATTATCGCAGAAACTATGATAACGAAAACAGTTGCAGGCCGTGAATCCATGGCGATATAATATAAAAAGAAAGAACAAGAAATGAAAAGCACCGAAGGCGAACGCAGGGACGGAAAAGGGTTGTAAGTGGGCAGAAGCACATACTATTGACGCGCTTGCATCCCGATATATATAGCCGAGTTCGCGCCTCTAGATATTGTCAATTACCCATTCTAGGTCAGTGTCTCGCTGGACGGCCGATTCTCGAGGTCTGATTTGTTGCATGTTTTCATTCCCACTGGGTTGACCGTATGTAGTGGGATGTAATGCACGTAGTTTAAGAATGAAATAATGTTTTCTGCCGAGATTTTGGGTAACACTCGGTCAAAATTTTTTTGGGGAGATCTCCTGTTTTTAGATTTTAAATTTTTTTTATGGTGTTTAATCTATTTTTATTATTATTATTAAAAAAAAAGATAAGTTAAATATTATTATTAATTTTTTTATAAAAAATAAGATTTAATATATATTGATTTTTTGAAAAAAAAAATCAATTTGTTTTTAGCCCATTTACTTAATATGTACACAACTTTAGATGTGATAGCTAATTTACTCAATATGTATACAACTTTAGATGTGATGACGCAACCGTAAATATTTAGATGAAAATGTGAAACAAAAATTTAGGTTTTGGAGGTTTTGTTGGAATTTGGTCTTGCCAAATTTTAATTTTTATTATTTTAAATGGGTTTTTGATTGTATATATGGATTTAGCATTTTAAAACATCATTAGAGTATTTAAATTGAGTGTTGCACATGATTCATATTCCAGGGAAACATTTTTGTTGAAAGTAAAGTTTTTTTTCGGGGGAGTTTTCTTTAATTGCAATATGTGAGGGATTCATTGAAATCACAAATTTGGCTAGTAAACTGTTTTCTAATTTATTTTCTGATCAAATTTGTCTACAGTCCCTGAGGGATTCATTGAAATCACAAGTTTGGCTAGTGAACTCTATGCTATCTAAGTGCCCCAAGGTTTTTTTAAGGGTGTTGAATCCCAGTTTTTAAGGGTGTTGAATCCATATAACACAAGTCAAAATTTCACGGCAATTTTTTTCACTAGATCTAAATAGAGATCAGCTAGAAACTCCAAAACATCACACTTAAATATATGTAAAAATTAAAATAAAATATAATATTTTTTTAGGTAGATTGTATTTTTAAGATTTAAATTCTCTTTAAAGCTTTTCATTTTTATATAATTCCTATAATAACAACGATATTAAATATTTTGGTAAAATTATAAATTATATAAATTTTAATTTTTATGTAAAATTACTCGATTTAATATTGGATAATGGTCCTTTTTGGATGGTAATCACTTTTTATAATATTATAGTAAATTTATTAATTTTTATAATTAGTAAAAAATGTGAAATTGTATTTTTATTTCTAGATCTAGATAGTCTGAATGGGAACTACAACGCATATGAAATGGATATCCTTTTCCAACTGTAAAAGTTGTTGAGATTTTTTAGATTAAGGAGACTATAGTGACTACAAACTCATAAGAATAAATACACTATTAGTATACACTTTGCAAAAAAAGCATTTAGCATATACAACATTCAATGTTATCATGGAAGATGGATTTCTTTACAAGCTGTATAATGAGCTTTATCCTAGATTTCGAAGACTATGGGCAATACAACCTACTAAAAATATTAGTGTACACTTTGCGAAAAAGCATTTAGGATATACAACATTCAATGCTATCATGGGAGATGGATATCTTCTACGAGATGTATAATGAGCTTTATCCTAGATTACAAAGACTATGGACAATACAACCTACTAAAAATAGATAGGCTATTAACATACACCTTTCAAAAGAGCATGTGGTATATACAACTTTCAATGCACATGCATATCCTTTGAAATTTGTAGGCTATTAACATACAGGAGTTCCTATTTCGTAAACTATTGCATATTAAATGGCCCCTGACATGGGGCCAATATAACACCATATAACACGCCGTATAACACGCCTGGGGTGATGAGAGAGAAAGAAAACTAGCCGCTTGTTATATGGTGTTATATCGGGCCCATGTCAGGGGGTATTTAATATGCAATAATCTACAAAATAGGAACCCCCATTAACATACACTGTTCAAAATATACACCTTTCAAAAGTGCATGTTGTATACACAACTTTCAATGCTATTATATTGCATGCATATCCTTTGTAGGCTATTAACGTACATGTTCAAACCATACACATTTCAAAATAGCACGTGGTATACACAACATTCAATACTATTATGTGGCATGCATATCTATTGACATTTGTGAAGATCGTTGAGCTTGACATTTGTGAAGATCGTTGAGCTTATTAATTGTTGTATCTACTACATGATGTCTTACAATGTGTATATTAATAACTTATCTATTTTTACAAAGTTATTTTTACAAGGTTGTATCTCCATAGTCACAACATAATTTGCATGATGATAGATTTTGTATTTTTCATTATCTTATATTGTATTATTGTTTTTATTATTTTTACCAAGACTAAGAAGGCTCTTTACAACTTAGAGTGAGTAGATATTGTGAAGTAATTTTATGTTAATTTACCTATCTAAAACTTAAGTAAATATAGATTTAATGTAAAACTTAAGTAATATAGTATTTATGTCATACAAGGGGAGTTGGTGTGCAATCAAGGTTGTAGATGGAGATGTTGTTAAAAAATTAATTTTTATTATATATTAAAATTAAATATAGATAGTAATGAAAAATTTAAAATTAACATAATTCATGTTTAAAATTGAATTCATTATAAAAAAATTCAATTTCTTATTAAATAACTACTTATCAAATTATATTTTTGTAGCTTTATATATTTGATTCCTCCTAACAATTTAAGTTTAAAACAAATCCTCATAAAAATATATAAGTTACTAAGATACACGTTGACGAAAACTATTTAGCATTTATAACTTTTAATAATATTATACCACATGTATAAGTCAATCAACTTTACCTAAATTACTAAGACTATGCCTACTACAGTTTAAGTAAAAATAGATAGATTATCAATACGCACTTTGGAAAAGAATATTTAGTATATAGATGTGGCATGCATATCCTTTACCAAATGTAAAGTTTATTCAATTCCGTATTTTCTACATACTATATTGTAATCTCTCTATTAATAGATTATATATTTTTATAAGGTTGTATTCTACAAAGCCATAACATAGTGTAGGATGAGAAAATTTTATGAGTAGTTTTTAGTTGTGAATTTTTGGAGCTTTTCGGGAAAAAAATTTCCGGTCAAATCTTGATTAATTATGTTTTAATGGTTTTTGGTTATATATGAATTTATCACCCTTAAAAACCCGGGAACTTTCATTGAAGTGTTTACATGTAAAACTTGTTAATTCAATGAATCCCTTTCATGTTTTGGATTATATATATGAATTTATCACCATCAAAAGCCTGGGAACTTCCATTGTGAAGTGTTCACATGTAAAACTTGATAATTCAATGAATCCCTTCCATTGTGAAGTGTTCACATGTAAAACTTGTTAATTCGATGAATCCCTGCCTAGAAAAACTACATATATGAATTTACCACCCTCAATAACCTCGAAACTTCCATTGTGAAGTGTTCACATGTAAAACTTGTTAATTCAACTAATCCCTTCCATTGTGAAGTGCTCACATGTAAAACTTGTTAATTCAATGAGTCCCTGCCTAGAAAAATTAGTTCGGAAAATAAACCGGATTTTTTTTCAAAAAATCTCACTTGAAGAGTACTTGATTTTATAATGTTAGATTTTATTATTATAATTTTTATTACTTGTACCCAGAGTCAAAACGTTCTCTAAAACTTAGTGAGTAAATATTGTGAGATAATGTTATGTTGATTGTCATGACGAGGAATTAAATAAACATATAATTATGTGATATATGGGAGGCTTGTTTTAACAAGCCTAGATCTATCTTAACTCTGATCTACCAAGGGCTAAGAGGGATCAAATCTCTTTTTACTGTAAAAGAGGTTTGCATTTTAAAATATTTGAACCCTCTAAGCACTTGGTAGATCGAGAGTTAAGATAATCTAGTATAGTTTTATTATTAATTATAATAATATATTTATAATTATTAATTTAATTTTATATTTTTAATTTTAATTTTATGTAATTTGATGAGATGCAATTATTATTATTTATTTTAATTTATTTTATTTGTATTTGTATATCGATTTTATTTTGATCCAACCAAAATGTTTATAAGACATTCAACATCTCTACATAGCCCCTCTCTAAGAATTTTTTTTTTATCTTTTATAATTTTTTAATCAAGCCCAAATGTAAATGTTTACATCACTACAACATCTTCTCCATACCTATTTTCTTTTAGATTTAATTTAAAAAATGTTATAAAATAAAATTAAAGTTCAAAGGTACTTGATAGATGGTGATTGGGTGCTTTGTTAAGGTACTCCATAATATGAAGTCACTGGTTTAGTTCCTTGATCCACATTTAGACATGAACACAACAAATTACAAATATAACCATAAATACAGAGGTCCAACAGAAATAATACTTCATTACATTAACGTAAAATACTGAAATATGCTTACAAACACAAATGGAAATAAGCTAGCTCAGGTGATGGTAGCTTATCTCTGAGAAGAGAGGTGGTGGCTACATGCCTCTGAAATGCATTACAATGAGGCTCAAGAGCCTGTTTATTATTGAACAATAAGAAGAAAAAAACCCTAAACAACCAAAACCCTAACCCGAGGAGATGTAACACCAAGAGCTTATGGGCCCTGTTGGGATTAGTTGGATAACCAACTTCCCAGGGTCACGACTTGGTCATATTATCTTGGTTTGATGCACATGATACCCTGTTGGAAATATCTCTCTAATGAATACAAAGGAAAAGATCATTTGAATTAAATAATTTATGGTACAATATTGTAAAAAAAAACGTAGTTTAGGGCCTCAAAACTGCTCCAAAAGTTTAGGACCCGAAAAACCGCTAAAAATAATAACATGTGCTACAATTAAGGAATGTGGAAAACTGAAAGAAATAATGGTTGGGGTCCAAGTGGAATTGACAAGTGGCCACCAATATCCACCTAGATCATTCTTTGCTCTGATCGGGGTGACATATTGGACATGAGGAAGATGTAGTCCCACCAAACTTATAAAAGAAAAAATTAAAATAAATATTTTGATTTGGAAATGAGTTATGGTTTAGGTGAAAGTGGTATGTATAAGCCATGGGGGAAATATTCATGGTTAGGAATCTTGATATATTGTATGTACTAAGTTTTAATTTAAAAGATGTTATAAAATTAAATTTAAAAAAAAAAATTATAAAATATTTTCATTTTAAAATGATTTATGATTTTTGGGCATGTGGTATTGATAAGTGATGTTATTTTATTTTCTCGTGGTACTATATCAAAGCCTCTTTAGAAGTTAATAGTATCCATGGTAAAATGAGGTTGAATATTCATGGTCAAGAATCTTGTTATAATATGAGTATTCAATTTTTATGTTCTTATTAATTCAGTTCAAATATAGTTATGGAATCATTGTTTTAATTTATACCGTAAAATGGATCTTACTTTATAACTACTATTTATATGATTTTTATACACTAATATTCTTTACCTGCGACTCTTTGGAAAGTTTTCATGTTTATTTTCTAACCTAATTTATCTATAATCCAACAGAGATTCATTGAAATCACAAGTTTGATAGGTCGACTCTTCACAATCAAACTATCTCAGGTTTTTGAGAGTGCTCAATCGATATATGCAATAAAAAAACCAATTTAATCAACACAAACCAATATTTGGACAAAAACATTTTGTCAAACTTTGGCCAGAAATACCCTCGAAACTCCAAAAACTCATAGTTATAGACTGCTACATTTATATATGCTTTCGGTTCAAATTAGACGCAATATGTTTTGGCCAAATCTTATTTTTTTGTTGTTTAAATGGTTTTTGACTGCATATATGGATTTAACACCCTAAAAATCCTTTATTGTGGATTTTACAACTCAAACCTGTGGCTCTAAGAATCCATTGCTTGATTGTAGACAAATTATAGTACAAAATATGTTCAAAAAC